>CANOAX010000037.1:0-123058 GCA_947563465.1 Archips xylosteana
AACCTTTAACTATTTCAACAACTATTAGAACCAACTAGAAAAATTTTCATTACACCACGACGGCGGCCGTGCGTGGGACCTGAATTTTTGCCGCTTTCGGTGCGGGCTTTTGGGAAGGGGTTTGGGGTTGGGGCTTCCCCTTCCCGCCCTTGGCCTTGCGGCCCACCACCCTGGTCCAGGGCGTTTCCGCCCCAGTAGGGTTGGTGGGGGCAGTTGTCTGCTGTCGGCTCGAGCCCGGGGTGGGCTGCGTCTTGGGGCCAGACTGGCGCTTGGGATAGGTGCGTAGTCCCTCCTCCTTACCTCCATTGGCGGGGGGAGGTGTGGGGGCCCTCTCGGGTTTTTTGGCCTTAGGGACGGTTAAGCCAGCGGGTCGGCGCATGTCACTGTCCAACAGATGAGGCTGGGCACGTGGGCGGGCCGGCGGCTCCCTCTTCCGGTCCGCTGCCAGTGGTGGCCTCCGCACCGGCTCCGGGGGGAGACGGGACTCCAGGTCCCCGAGGCGGGCATTTATCATGCCCCCCAGCGAGGTCAGGAGGTCCCGCCTCATCTCCTCGATCACCTCCTTGAGGGAATCAGGAGGCGGTCCCCTACTGGCCACAGCGGAGGCCGTTTGGGCCTCTGTGTAGGCCTCCTTAAAAGCCTTAAGGTCGGCGCGGACCAGCTCCAGCTCGCGGGAGAGCCGGGCGTTGTCCGCGCGGAGCCGCCGCTGGTCTTCCTGTGGCGTGATCGCGCGCATCGCCTCAATTGCGCTGATCACGCCATCCGTGGCCTCATTTAACTTCCCCCTCACGGGGCCCTGCAAATTCTGGCTCCGCTTAACTTCCTGCTGTATATTTGCAACATACAGCAGGGCGGTCGCAGCCAGCTCCTCCCTCGTTTTCTCCCCTGAGGGATCGAGGTCGGCCTCCTCATAATTTAGCCGCGCCGCGGAGACCTTTCGGTATGACGGGCGGTACGTGGCAGACGAGTCACGGTCCGCCTCATCTCCCGTTCCCTCCTCAGAGCGGTAGGCGAGGCTCCTATTTGCCTCAGAGAGGAAAGAGTGGGAGCCGAGGGAGCGTCCCTTCGCTCTACCTCTGGCAGCTGTGCCCAGTTTCCTGGGGCACTCCACGCCGACCTCCACTTCCGGCTCCCCCGACAGGGGCCTTTTCTTGATAGCACCCGTTGGGTGCCTGAGCTGGACCCGGGGAAGGTCCTCCTCCTCCAGCTCCATGTCTTTGGAGCCGGCACATTCGTACTCGCTCTCGGACTCGGACGTGTCCGAGACGAGCACCGGGCGTTCCCGAGCAGGGCTCCTTTCCCTGGCCCCCTCTTCCGACTTTCGCACCGTGGCCTTCCCCTTTGCCCCCGGCCGGAGCGGTGGGAAGTCCAGGCGGTACGCCGAGCCGTCCGCGGAAAAATTCCCCGTGCGGGAACCCCCAGTGGGGCGCGTGCCCCTACCCCCCCCAGTGGTGGCCAGTGAACTGGCCTCCCCCCTCCCTATGCTACCCCCCCCCAAAAACAGGTCCTTCTGGGGGTTGGAGCCAACCCCCTTCCCGGAACTGTTTTCCCCCCATAACTAATCCCCCCGGTGTGGGATTCCAAAAACTGGAACACCCACGGAGCCCTCCCCGGCCCCTTTACCCTCCCCGCCTATGAAAACCCCCCCTTACCGAGCTGGTTTTGCCAGAAGGGCAAAACCTAACTCAAAACGGTCAAGTGCGAACCGTCGAAAATTACCAACTTAAGAAAAAGTTGGTAGTTTTCGCCAAGTTCCCACGAGACTATGAATGCTAGGAGTTGGTGTGAGGTGCCGTTAGGCGGCGAAAACTACTTCCTATCCAACCCACTAACAACCAAATCTCGGACCGTAATAGGACAGACGCAATTAATTTTTGAAGTTCTCGACAAACTTACAAAAGTAGTTAATTGCGCCTGTTGAAAAATATTAGCAATCAACGTTTCACCGAATAACTTCCGAATGGTAAGTCCGAAAATTATTCGGTAAACGGAATATGATTAAGCTAATTTTTTCTAATATCCCTATGCAAAAAGAAGTTAAAGAAATTAAGCCAAAAAGAAGTTATGAATTTTTGAAAAGTTGTGTTTTCTAAAAATTTCTAAAGTTCGACCGCAAAACGTGAAGCGTTTTGGTGCCCAACTTTAAAAAAATAATTTTGAGTGAACCAGTGAAGCTGGAAACACGGGAAAAAGACCAAAATGTCGAGCAACTCAAGCAGAAGGCAACGAGATCAAAAAGAACAGCGAAAAGCCACGGCAAAGTAATAATTTTGGACGAAAACAAAAGCGCGAACCTCGAAATCGACCAAAATTTTCCCTCAAGCGGTTTCCCCTGCCATAAACTCTCTGATTGTACCTGAGCAGCACGGTTTTACTCGGAAAAGGTCAACTTATACCAATTTAATGGTATTCACAGGGTACCTTTTTGAAAGTATGGATAGGGCTACTCAAGTGGACGCTGTGTACACTGACTTCCGCAAAGCTTTCGACAGAGTTGATCATAGGCTCCTTCTTGATAAGATAGCATTCAATGGTATTCGTGGTAACTTGTTAAGGTGGTTTGCATCTTATGTAAGTAACAGAACTCAGAGAGTTGTAATTAATGGTTTCCAATCTGACAATGTTCGAGTTACCTCTGGAGTTCCGCAGGGTTCTATCTTAGGTCCGCTGCTTTTTAACATATTTATCAACGATGTTAAGCACTGTTTTATGAATACTAACATACTTTTGTATGCAGATGATCTAAAAATTTACAAAAAAATTATCAATAGTTCAGACTGTGCGCTCTTTCAGGAAGATTTGGATCGTTTTACTATATATTGCCATACTAATAAATTGGATCTCAGTTTACCAAAATGTAATGTTATATCGTTTACTAAGAACAAGAAAATAATTAATCATGCCTATTCTTTGTGTTCTCAAAATCTGTTACGGGTGGTTGCGTGATCTTGGAGTTTATCTGGACTCAAAATTACACTTAAACCAACATATTGACGTGATCGTGTCTAAAGCTCTTCGCATGTATCGTTTTGTCACGAGGGCCGCCTCTGACTTCACTAGAGCTTCCACATTTGTGTACTTGTTTAAATGTGTTATCCGTCCACAATTGGAGTATGCTTGTTCAATTTGGGATCCCTTTTATATAAAATATAATGATGCCATAGAAAAAGTGCAAAAAAAGTTCCTTCGATTTGTAAATTATAAACTGTACAGAAAAAGTCACTCATCCTATGAAGAACTTCTATCCAAGTATGGATTGATGACTCTTAAAAGTAGACGTTCTTCAGGATGAGCAAGGTGCTGTGTGACAGAAACATGAGCCTCGAACTGAGAATGCGTATAGTACGTTGCTATATATTCTCAGTGCTGTTATACGGAGTCGAATCATGGACCCTTACGCAGAACACCATGAGGAAGTTGGAGGCCTTCGAAATGTGGATTTACCGCCGCATTCTGAAGATTTCCTGGCGTGACAGAGTAACCAACGTGGCAGTATTGAAAAGAATGGGCAAGCACCTTGAGCTTCTGAAGACCATCAAGCAAAGAAAGTTGTGTTACTTTGGGCATGTGATGAGAAACGCCAAGTACGGAGTTCTCCAGCTTATTATCCAGGGAAAGATTGCCGGAAAAAGAAGCGTGGGCAGGAGAAGACACTCGTGGCTGAAGAATTTGCGTGATTGGTTCAACTGCAGTACCACATCCTTGTTTAGAGCAGCGGCCTCCAAGATCAGAATCGCCATGATGTTGTCCAACCTCCGATAGGAGAGGAATGAGAAGAAGAAGAAGAAAAGTAGACGGTCGCTTTTGCAAGCCATGTTTCTACATGGACTGTGCCATAACAGGTTTGATTGTCCCATCTCTTGTCAACAAAATATGTTACGTTATCCCCCGAAATGTGAACCGCCGCGCGGCGCGCGCCTACCGGCTATTTGTGACAACTGCCTGCCGGACTAATGCTGGTGCGCGAGCGCCTCTTCGACGGCTTCTTGCCACATATAATGAATTGTTTACCGATGTAGATATATTTCACCTGTCTACAGCGCCTTATAAAAAAGCTATTTTGGACACCCTCAAATGAATTTTAACTCAGTAATTGTATAATTGTAGTATCTATATGAATTCAGTATTATTAGTTTATTTATTTTATAGTTATTATCTTTTTTTATTTTTCTACTTTTCTTGTATTTGTCTTGTATGAAAGGTACTTACTGTCAAAAGCGGAGATTGCAATGTCCGCACTACGATATTTTTGTCATTATATAATACTTAGTAATATGTGGATAATGTCGTTGACTGTACTATTAGTACCCTATGCTTGTTAATTTTTTATACTACCATATTTGATTTGATTATAATTAATTTATTTACTAACATAGTTTCTTAAGTAATACCTGTAACTAACAAAATGATATGGACTTTGTCTGAAATAAATTTAATTATTATTATTATTATTATTATTATTGTACAGTTGTTTGTTATCCCTAAAATAAATAAATAAATAAATAAATCTCATCAGTGGCGACGGAATACAACCTCCACAAGAACGAGTTAAGGCGTTGTCGGAGTACAAGCCCCCCGAAACAGTCCAAGGCATGAGGCGTTTTCTAGGTGTGCTAAACTACTATCGACGTTTCATCCTTCAGGCGGCTAAGTTTCAAGCCCCTCTAATCAACGCGGTGGTGGCTACCAACAGCAAGGGTAACAAACCATTTCCATGGACTCCCGAGCTGCATACAGCATTCGACAAGTGTAGGCAAAGCCTCTCCGATGCTACGCTCCTACATCATCCTGTATGCGGCGCCCGCTTGGCTCTTTTCACGGATGCGTCTAGCGTCCACGTTAGAGCCTGTTTGCAGCAATAGGTGAACGACCTGTGGTGCCCGCTAGCATTTTTTAGCAAAAAGCTGACTCCACGCCAGTCTGAATGGCCTGCTTATTACCGCGAACTCTTAGCTGTGTACGAAAGCGTACAGCATTTTCTTTACATCCTAGAGGTACAGCATGCCACAATTTTCACTGACCATAAGCCGCTGTTGTACGTTTTCGTACAACGCCGAGAAAAGCTTCCGCCACCGCAGCTCAATCAGCTGTCTTTCATCAGCCAGCTCACCACAGACATTCAATACATCAAAGGAGAATATAATGTCGTTGCCGACGCTATGTCGCGGGTTGAGTCAATTTCGCTGGAGCAGGAGTATGAATCTCTTGCCCAAGCCCAAGGAACAGATGCGGACCTAGCGCAACTTTTGCTAGATACTTCCTGTCTTAAACTTTCTAAAGTAAGCGTTCCTAGTACTGGCATCTCCCTGTACTGCGACGTTTTTACCGGAAGAACTCGTCCTTATGTTCCACACGATTTGCGCCGCGCCATTTTCAATAAACTCCATGGCCTAAGTCATCCAGGCGTTCGGGCAACTACTCGTTTAGTTACCGAGCGCTATGTTTGGCCTTCCATTAACAAAGATTGCAGGGACTGGTCTCGATCTTGCAATGCATGCCAGCGTAGTAAGATTACGAGTCACAACACTGCTTCGTTAGGAAATTTCAACACTCCCAGCGGTCGTTTTATGCATATTCACATAGATATAATTGGACCCCTGCCTCCTTGTAAAGGATACCGTTATTGCTTGACAGCAATAGACAGGGTTACCAGGTGGCCAGAAGTTTGGCCCATGCAGACGATCACTGCTGAGGAAGTTGCAGAAACCTTAACCAGGGAATGGATTTCTCGCTTCGGCATTCCAGCAATTATCACGACTGATCAAGAAGCCCAATTTGAGTCTGATCTTTTTCACCGTTTGATGAAAACATTTGCAACTAAGCGAATTAGAACCACTTCATATCATCCCCAAGCAAATGGGATGATTGAACGCGTTCATAGATTGCTCAAGGCTTCCTTGATGTGTCACGATGACACTTGGTTAAGTGCCTTACCTCTGGTACTTTTAGGCATGCGTTCTTCATTCAAGGAGGACATTCAAGGCACGGTCGCGGAAATGCTGTACTGAGAAACTCTGCGTCTGCCAGGCAAACTCCTGATTTCTACGCAGACCTCTAAATTCTACGAAGATCCTGCTGATTTTGTTTCCCGTTTACGCCGGCTCATGGTGAACATTCGTCCAGTGCCAGCGTCGCGTCACTGCGAGACTTCATCATTTACCTTCAAGGAGTTAGCGGAAGCTACTCACGTATTTCTTCGTGAAGGCTGTGTTCGACGCGCCTTACAAGCACCTTACAGTGGTCCATACCAGGTTGTCGAACGGGCCAGCGACGGTAAAAATTTTACCATCCTCGCCAAAGGACGCCAGGTTACAGTAAGCATCGACCGAATCAAACCTGCATTCATAGATAGCTCCGGCTCTAGGGAATCACGATCATCTTCGTTTTCTTCTCCCACAGCTCTGCGTACTACTGCACCTGATGACCAGTCGATTTCTACATCTGTACCCACACCCGCAGCTCACCTTGTACCGGAATCTGCAGTCGCCCCTGCGTATCCTACTCCGAAACCTCCTGTATCTGAAACTCAAAAACAGCCATACACTACCCGATCTGGTAGACGTGTTAAATTTAAAACATTTGATTAATACTTAATTTTATTACCGAATATATATATTATTTTCTTTAATCCGAGCTTATGTTTCTCCGTAGGGGGGTGGTGTGGCAACACTGTCGCACCTTAATTTTCATGTCTATGATAGATATCTGTGGATAGATCTGTGATCTATAATTATCTGTGGACTCTCTCTCGTCTCGCTCTGCGCTAGAGACTATAACACAAAAACTTTTCTCCTAACTGTATTTCTTCCTATCAAGTAATAAATACTTAAGTTAAACAGTGAAGTGTGTAGTTATTCATCTCATCAACTCGACGACTCCGTGGAAGACGTGATCACGCAACTTAGGCTTACTACGCCGTACGACCGGCAATAGCCCCACATGGCAACCGCCAAACATCCCGTCCATCCCGTCCATTCCGTCCATCCGTCCATCCCGTCCATCCCGTCCATTCCGTCCATCCGTCCATACGTCCATTCGTCCATCCCATCCATCCCGTCTATCCAGTCCGTCCGTCCGTTCATCCGTCCATCCGTCCATCCGTCCATCCAGTCCGTCCGTCCGTCCGTCCATCCGTCCGTCCGTCCGTCCGTTCGTCCGTCCATCCATCCATCCATCCATCACATGCAGCAGACGATTACTTTTGATTGGTCCAATAGTGTCGTTTCAGCACGCCAGGAATGAAATTCATAAATTATCTTTCAAAAAGTCGTATCTTATTATGAAATACATATACTGATACGTCCTGTTTTCGATTAGTGTAACATTGTTGTCGTGTTTGCGCGCCATAAATGAGTCAGCTGTTAAATGTACTATGGGCTGCAAAAGTGCATGGACAAAGCAAAACACAAAATCCAATGAAGGTAAAATGAGTGCCAGTAGCTACCGTATAAGCCGTACTAGTTCAATCGGATCTTACTAGATGGCGTTGTATTATCTTCTTCTATCTATACCTATAAAACAGTACCGTGACTGACTGACTGACTGACTGAATGACTGACTGACTGACTGACTGACTGACAGACAACGCACAGCCTAAACCACTGGGGCTAGAGGCTTGAAATTTGGCACACATGTACCTTGAGTATTGTAGAGGTGCATTAAGGAAGGATTTTTTGAAATTCCCACGGGATAGGGAAATATCTCAACTTTCTTTGTTTATTTGTTTGTAGCGGAATCTCTGAAACTATTGAGCCGATTTTAAAAATTCTTTCAGAATTAGAAAGCTACACTATTTTAAATTAACATAGATTACTTTTTATCCGGGAAAATGCAAAATTCCCACGGGATAGAAATAAATTAACTCAATTTCGGGGCTGATTTTAATAATTCTTACACACTATGTGATATGACTATCCTCAATTGACAAAAGCTACTTTTTATTCGGGAAAATTCTAATTCCCACGGGATAGAAAAATATGAAATCAACTTTGGGGCTGATTTTAAAAATTCTTTCACTAATAGTAAGCTACAGTATCCTTAATTGACACAGGGTACTTTTTTTCGGGAAAATGCAAAATTCCCACGGGATAGAAATAAGTAAATTCAACTTTGGCACTGATTTTAAAAGTTATTTCATATAATATGATATGACTATCCCCAATTGATATAGGCTACATTTTCTTCAAGAAAATACAAAATTCCCACGGGATAGAATTTTTTTAATTCAACTTTGGGGCTGATTTTAAAAATTCTTTCACCAATAGTAAGCTACAGTATCCCTGTTTGCAATAGGGTACTTTACTCCGGGAAAAAGCAAAATTCCCATGGGATAGAAATAAGTAAATTCATATTCGGCACTGATTTTAAAATTTATTTCATATGATTTAATATGACTATCCCCAATTGACAAAGGCTACTTTTTCTTCGGGAAAATGCAAAATTCCTGCGGGACAGAAAAAACTGAATTCATCTTCGGGGCTGATTTTGAACATTCTTTCACCAATAGTAAGCTACAGTATCCCTCATTGACATAAAGTACTTTTCCGGCAAAATGAAAATTCCCGCGGGATAGAAATAAGTAAATTCAACTTAGGGGCTGATTTTTAAAAAATATTTTACAATTTGAAAGCTACAATATCCCTGATTGGCATAGGCTACTTTTTTACGGGAAAATGCAAAATTCTCACGGAATAGAAATAAGTGAATTGAACGTGGGGGCTGATTTTTTAAATATTTCACTAATAAAAAACTACACTGTCCCTGATTTTCAAAATGTTTTGACAGTTATTTCTATCCCGCGGTATGCTGTACACTTTCCCGGGATAGAATGTTGTTGTTTCAATTAGGCCTCCTCCCAGAACGAGAACACTTGGGCCTTAGTTCCCACTTGGGCCCAGTGCGATTTGTACAGTGCGGGCGTATACCATTGAATTTCTTCTCAGGTGTGTGCAGCTTTTCTCGCGATGTTTTCCTTCACTGTAAAGCTCATGGTAAACATTAAACGTAATTTAGCACACGAATTTGGAATAACTTGTTATATATTATGTATTAAGAGGGTAGGTTACAAACACGGTCATGTTTTGTAATGTAGGTAGTTAGTCTCTGAATAAACGGATCGAAAGTAACACGTATTTTATTTAGCAGTGACGAACGAGGATAATTTGGACTAAAATTGGTGCAATATATGTTTAGTGATGGCAGTGGGACAGTTACGGGAGTTTGATTTAAAGAATGGCAATTGGATGGCGTATTGCGATCGAGCAGAAATGTACTTTGTCGCAAATAAAGTGGACGACGCCGTCAAGTTACCGACATTAATATCAGTGATGGGAACGAATTTCGAAAGTTAATTTCAAAAAGAATTGGAGGAAAATTGTTCGTTGAACTTTTTGGATTTAACGATTTCAAAATTAAATGGCAAACATCAATTTAAAATATACCGTAAGCCCACGTACACAGATGCTGTTATACCAGCATCTTCTAATCATCCGTGGCAGCATAAACTGGCTGCTTTCCATTGTTATGTTAATAGATTGCTGACTGTGCCTCTTTCTAAGGAACATTTTGATTTAGAGTTGAGTACTATTTATCAGATAGCGATCTCAAATGGTTATACAAAATCAATGGTAGATAGTTTAGTTCAAAAGAAGCAGGCACGGTTAGTAAATAGCATGCTTTACGCTGCGTTACCTTCTCAGTCTACTAACAAATATAGATCTAGCATCTCTTACGTTGGGGGTTTGCCTGATAAGATTTATGGCATTTTAAAATCAAACAATATTAATTTTGCCTTTAAGACTAACAACTCTTTGTACTCTAGGCTATGTAACCACAAAGAACAGGTAGATAAGGGAACTAGATCGGGGGTATACAAGCTTACTTGTAATGACTGCAATGGGATATACGTAGGACAGACAGGCCGAAGTTTTAATACTAGATTTAAAGAGCATGTTTCGGCATATAGGAATGAGCATCCAGATAGATCGAATTTTGCAAAACATTTGTTGGAATCAAATCATTCATTGTTAGATTCAGATTCTTATGAAGTGTTACATTATTGCGGCAAGGGGTTGCGTCTGGATGCTCTGGAATGCATGGAAATAATTAGGTACAACACTATGGGGTCTATTATTAACGAACAGGTAAATTTAGTATCTTCTCCTTTACTGCGGCTTGGGTCTAATTTGAACAGTTAGTATTAATAAAATATGCCTTATAAATAAATAAACAAAAATTCAAGGTAGTTTTATAATATGTCAATAAAAGTTAATTTTTGTGGGGTAGTTTGAGAATAAGAAAAATAAAGTGGGTACTTGTGAAGTTACAGTGACAAGTTAAAATATTTGTTTTGGTTTGTTAGTTTAACATTTGGTAGCATAGCATACGGTTGTGGTAACTCCGAGGATGAGCTCTGGTTAAGTTCGAAACGCGTCAGTGTAGCTTGGTGGTGGTAGTTGTGTTTATGTGATTTGTGTGTGTTCGTACAGTGTGGAGGTGGAGGAACTGCATGAACACACATTTCTTGCATAAACGTAACTATTGTAAGGTCGCGGGTGAGCAAAGTAATTGTTTTAGTTCATTAATATGGACCTCCGCAAAGTAACGCCTGATTCAATAAATTATTTTAACTAATGTAATACATATTTGTATATCAAATTTGAAGAGTCTAGTTATTATAATTACTGAGATAGGGTCACTCGGAATCGAATATATAAATCCCGTTTTTTCCCGTTCCCGTGGGAATTTTGGAAATTCCTCTCTCAATGCTCCTCTACACTCCCCAAGCAACCTTCATGCCAAATTTCAGCTTTCTACGACCAGTAAAACGAAATATCCCGTTTTTTCTTTATCCCGTGGGAATTTCCAAAAATCCTTAAAAGTGTTTTTTACTATTACAATTACCTACTTCCATGCCAAATTTGAAGAGTCTAGTAATTATAGTTCATAAGATTCCGTTGAACTGAATATATAAATCCCGTTTATTCCTTATCCCGTGAGAATTTTCTAAAATCCTGAAATCGATGTTTTCATTATTGTAATACCTACTTGTGTATCAAATTTGAAGAGTCTAGTTATTATAGTTACTGAGATACGGTCACTCGCAATCGAATCTATAAATCCCGTTCTTTCCCGTTCCCGTGGGAATTCCCGAAAATCCTTCCTTAGTGGATGCCTACATTGTATAAGGAATCTATGTGCAAAATTTCAAGTCTCTAGGTCCAGTAGTTTGGGCTGTGCGTTGATATATCAGCAGTCAGACAGTTTAGAATTTTATATATATAGACTAGCTTTTGCCCGCGGCTTCGCTCGCGTGTACCATGAGAATTCCAAAGAACCAAGATATCAAGCAAGCAAGCATACAGGCAAGCAAGCAAGCATGCAAGCAAGATTGCTTGCGTGACAATGGGACCATCTCAGGAGTATATTATTCTTTCGAATAAAAAAAGAATTTTTAAAATCGGTCCACAATTGACCGAGAAATCGGTGAACATACCTACATAAAAAAATACATAAAGTGGAATGCATAACCTCCTCCTTTTTTAGAAGTCGGTTAAAGATCCCTTTGCGGCCTATTTACAGTATAAACTTTTGCATTTTGAAATTTTAGCTTTTTACAACCAGTGAAACGCAAAATCCCGTTTTTTCCCGTTCCCGTAAGAATTTCGGGAAATGTTTTCTTAATGCTCCCCTACACTCCCCAAGGAACTCACCTGCCAAATTTCAGCTTTCTATGATCAGTAAAACGAAAGATCCCGTTTTTTCCCGTTCCCGTGGGAACTTTGAAAATACCTCTCTCAATGCTCCTCTACACTCCCCAAAAAATCTACATGCCGAGTTTCAGTTTTCTACGACCAGTAAAACAAAAAGTCCCATTTTTTCCCGTTCCCGTGGGAATTTTGGAAAGCACTCTCTCAATCCTCCTCTACACTCCCTAAGCAACCTACATGCCGAATTTTAGCTTTCTACAACCAGTAAAACGAAAAATTCCGTTTTTCCCGTTCCCGTGGGAACTTTGAAAAGTCCTCTCTCAATGCTCCTCTACACTCTCCAAAAAACCTACATGCCGAGTTTCAGTTTTCTACGACCAGTAAAGCAAAAAGTCCCGTTTTTTCCCGTTCCCGTGGGAATTTTGGAAAGCACTCTCTCAATCCTCCTTTACACTCTCCATGCAACCTACATGCCAAATTTCAGCTTTCTATGACCAGTAAAACGAAAAGTCCCGTTTTTTCCCGTTCCCGTGGGAATTTTGGAAAGTCCTCTCTCAATGCTCCTCTACACTCCCCAAGCAACCTACATGCCGAATTTCAATATTCTACGACCAGTTAAACGAAAAATCCCGTTTTTTCCCGTTCCCGTTGGAATTTTGGAAAGTCCTCTCTTAATGCTCCTCTAAACTCCCCGAGCAACCTACATGCCGAATTTTAACTTTCTACGACCAGTAAGACGAAAAATCCCGTTTTTTCCCGTTCCCGTGGGAATTTTGAAAAGTCCTCTCTCAATACTCCTCTACACTCCCCAAGCAACCTACATGCCGAATTTCAACTTTCTACGACCAGTAAAACGAAAAATCCCGTTTTTTCCCGTTTCCGTTAGAATTTTGGAAAGTCCTCTCTCAAGACTCCTCTACATTCCTCAAGCAACCTACATGCCGAATTTCAGCCTTCTACGACCAGAAAACGAAAAATCTCGTTTTTTCCTTATCCCGTGGGAATTTCCAAAAATCCTTGAAACAGTTTTTTACTATTATAATTACCTACTTCTATGCCAAATTTGAAGAGTCTAATAATTACAGTTCATAGGATTCCGTTGAACTGAATATATAAATCCCGTTTTTTTCCTTATCTCGTGGGAATTTTAAAAAATCCTGAAATTAATGTTTTAACTAATATAATACCTACTTGTGTATCAAATTTGAAGAGTCTATTTATTATAGTTACAGAGATACGGTCACTCGGATTCGAATATATAAATCCCGTTTTTTCCCGTTCCCGTGGGAATTTTGGAAATTCCTCTCTCAATGCTCCTTTACACTTACCAAGCAACCTACATGCCGAATTTCAGCTTTCTACGACCAGTAAAACGAAAAATCCCGTTTTTTCCCTATTCCGTGGGAATTTCCGAAAATCCTTAAAATTGTTTTTTACTATTATAATTACCTACTTCTATGTCAAATTTAAAAAGTCTAGTAATTATAGTTCATAGGATTCCGTTGAACTGAATATATAAATCCCGTTTATTCCTTATCCCGTGGGAATTTTAATAAATCCTGAAATTGATGTTTTCAGTTTTGTAATAGAATAGAATAGAATAGAATATTTATTAACTCAGATTTCATAGATCCATAAATTTGTTAGTAAAGAACTTAAAGCCTAAATTAGTTAAAAAGAAATATATAATCTAAAATTAAAATAAAATAAAATTAAAATTGAAATTAAATTACAAAATTACATAGTCCAAATCAAATATAAAATTCAAAACAATCTAAAATTTAAACTTAAAATTCATTTTTCTTATCACATTAACTAAATTATTAATTTACAAAATAGACCCTCTCAGCGTGCGGATTTATATGTGCTGAAACCCAGTGCCTTTGAAGAGAGCTGTCAAAACGTCCGGCTAAAACTCTTAGAATGCTGTTGGGAGTACACATCACCCTACTACCGATGGACGCAATTTTTTTTACGCACCATCGCATAAAAATCATCCACCCGTGCTTCAGCAAACATGCCCGAGGCGCTGCAGTGTCTGGGTAGTCCCATCAACACCCTAAACATGTTGTTATAATTTACGCGCAGGGCGTTAAATGCTCCCCGTGTATACCTAACCCACAGGCCGCTCGTATAAAAAGTTTGACAGAAAGACTTGAAAAGCGTCACTTTAACTTCATTTGAACATCGAGCGAACCTGCGGGCCAGCATGTTTCCACGAACCGACAACGCCCTACGCTCCCTTTCAACATCACAATCGTCCTTTAACTCGCTGCTAAGCACATGACCTAAATACTTAAAACTTTGTACTCTAGTCAGCTCTTCTCCATACAACATAAGAGGAGGCACGTAGCGAGGCGAGTTACTACCCTCCGCAAATACCATAACCTCGCTCTTTTTACAATTATATTTGAGGCCGTGCGTAAAGGCGTAGGTTTCACACGTGCGCAGCAATTCCCTCAGCGCACAGACCGACGGACTCAGCAGCACCATATCGTCCGCGTAGCTTATATTATTAACCATCTGATTGTCAATAGAACAACCGGCATGCATGCTGCTGAGCTTCACGATCAACTCGTTCACGTACAGGCTGAAAAGTCTTGGTGATGTCAGGCCGCCCTGCCTCACCCCGCATTCCAGCCTGTACGGGACAGAGACGCTGCCAGCCCATCTTACAAAATTTTCCTGAGACGCATACCAATGCTTAAACAGACCTACCAGCTCCCTAGGCATGCTCGTGGCTCCCAATTTATCCCATAGTATCTGATAGGAAACCGTGTCGAAAGCTTTCGACAGGTCTAAGAAACAGCCATATACTGGCGTTTTCCTTTGCATATAGTACCTGACTGTCTCCTTCAGTGCAAAAATCGCACTTTCAGTTGACAGTCCGGTCCTAAAACCGAACTGCGCATCGTGTAGGATTACATGCTGGTCCAACTGCTTATTCAGAAGACCGTCAAGTACCTTTGCTGTCACTGTCGCCAGCGATATCGGCCTATAATTGTTCCTATCTGACACGTCACCGGTTTTATTTTTAATGATTGGGACTACTATGGTTTTCGTCAGGTCCGGGGGCAAATAAGAGTGACTTATACACAAACTAAATAACATACTAAGTACACGAGGTAAATGCACGCCCGCATGTTGAAAATGCTCGATGCCGAGCCCATCATGTCCCGGTGACTTCCCCCTGCTCATCTTTTTTATAACACTTTCTACTTCCCTACTCGAGAAGTATACTAGCTCGTCTGCATCACGCTGCTCAGCACCATGCACCCCCCCCGCGGTCCTGCACTTACCTGTCTATCAGGAATCGGTAAGGCTTGAACCTTAAAATGTCGCATGAAAAGGTTAGCAATGCTGGTCGTTTCACTAACACCTTCCACGTTTGCAGGTAGGCCAGGTTTTGAATTAAGACTTTGAGTGCTTTTCCAGAATTTTATAAATTTTTTATCTTTATGCTGTTTTGCGATAATGTCCATTTTAATTTGATCTTGATTTTTAACACACCATCTTAATTTTGTCTTAAATAATTTACGAGACATGCACATTGAGTCATAAACGTGACCCGAAAGGGGCTTCCCATACTGTGACCACAATTTAAACCAATCCCTAGCCTACCTGTGCGCCTCGCTAACGTGAAAATTCCAGCCCACCACCTTTTTTTTCTTGTTTCTATTGCTGTCAATTTCATGAGTCACAATTGCCGCATCAGACAGCGCATCGACCACGGACTTATACAATTTGTTTATGATTTTTTTATGCTCATTACAGTAACACGTATGACCGGCACATTCAGTTAAATCAGTAGGAAAATCAATGTTACGCAAGTGGTTATTACATAATCTATTAAATTCCACTATTTGCTGACTATTTCTATTTCCCCATGACACTTTATTAACAATGAAGTCGCCATACTGCAATTTATTTCTAATTACACTTAAGTTACATTCTATCAATAACGGAAAATGATCTGACGAAAATACATTATAATCGATTTGAATGTTTGTAATTGTTTTCATTGCCGCTTTAGTCACAAGACAGTGATCGAGCCATCTTTTACAATGATGTGCTTCACTAATAAACGTAAAATTATCGGCGCCAATACCTAAAAACTCATAATCCGAACACAACCAATTCTGTTCACTGGAAAAAGTTAGCATCTCCTTACCAAAATTTTCTGTGTAATGGGCATTGTAGTCTCCCAACATATAAACACACTCCACTTCACAACTTTCTACGATTGCACTTAGTGCACCCAGGCACTCCGTAAACAATGATAAGTTCTCCGCCGAATCCGTAGGCATATAGATGCTACTCACGACGAACGCACTGTCACCCGTAGTTACTTTTATTGCTACTACTCGATTATTGACTGAAGGAATCACGGTAACGCTTTCAAACAAGGACTTGCGCCATAATATCGCAACGCCACCGTACGGGCGCCCTCGCAGCACTCCCGCTGACACATCAACAGCTGACACTCCAGTGTACCCGAAATCTACATTTATTTCTCCTAAGTAGGGTATGTCGTAGGGTAATAACCAAGTTTCTTGAAGACATATTATATCTGCACGGTAACACATATTTCTTATTTCTTGCACAGACGTCTTTACATTCTTACAATTATAACAAATAAGTTTACATACTTTTGTTGTATTATGCATTATGGTTTTTTTGGTAATCAGATGCACCATTCGCAGCGTTATTCTTAAAATTCACAAAATGACGAAAACAAATACCTTCTGGCCATAATAGATCATTTAAAAAAAGGTTCACTTTATATCTGGGTACCCACAATTTAAAAGAATTATAATCTTTGGTCTTTTTCATATTGATCTTTATCAATTTAACATTTTCATTCGTACAATTCAAGATATATTCTGTAATATCATCCATGGTGGTATCCTTATGCACATTCGATATATAAAGTGGTTGTTTAACTTCTGCTGCTTTGAAATTGCCTGTTGAAGCATTTTGCGCTTTGCCTGTGCCTAACTCTAAGCTTCTTCTTTGTCTGCGTCTCTTCACTTCAAACCATTTCTCTGCAGTTTCGTTCTCTTTCCATTCTCCTTCTTTTCTCAGTACGGCTGCCATAGTTTCGCGTTCAGTACCGCCGTTGTTAGTTTGAAATTCTTGTTCTGCCGGTGATAAAAGCTGCATCTTTGCATCCCCAACAGGCGTAGAGTGATCACTGCAAACTGATATACCATGGTTCATGGCGTCATCACCGCTTCCAGTGTTTGGTTTGGGTGAACTACTGCACTCAATCGCAATGTTATCAGATTGATTCGACTTATCAATAATTCCATTTACTGTGTGAGTTAGGCCGATTGGGCCACTATCCATTGCGAATGGCTGCTTGGCTGCACCACGCTTAAAATTGATATTGAACGCACGATATTTCAAAGCCTCCGAAGGTGACGGTGGTACTGTATCATTCAAAGGGTCAGTTTTTGTCTCACCATAGTGCAACATATCTCTAGTCACGTAGTTTGTTTTGATGTTTTTAATTTCCTCTTGCAGCACCAGTAAATCCTTCAGCACGCGAGTCACATCTATATGATCAAACGATATAGGAAGTAATTTATACAGATCTCTCGCAACGAAAATAGGAAAGTTCTCCGGATTAGTTTCTTTAAAAACGCATATTATATCTTCTAAGTTATTTTGTATTTTAGCATCTTTCCTACGATTAACTTTCTTCTTACTAGTGGTAACAGATTCAAAAAGAAGTGTTTTTGCATCAAGAATGTCTTTTTCAGCAAAACCCGTTACACAAATTCGAATTAGGCTTTGATTATCCATCACTTTAATTTTGTTCTGAATAAATGCCAAAACTTCATTAATCACCACGTTGCATCCCGTACACTTCACTAAGTTAGACATTTTCAATTATAATAACACGATTGCTATCGATTATTTATGCATTATATTTATTTATGCTACTCGCACGCACACGTTTGACTATGCCGGCTACCCGCAATGTAATAAATACCTGCTTGTGTATTAAATTTGAAGAGTCTAGTTATTATAGTTACTGAGATACGGTCACTCGGAATCGAATATATAAATCCCGTTTTTTTCCCGTTCCCGTGGGAATTCCCAAAAATCCTTCCTTAGTGGATGCTTATATTTTATAAGGAATCTATGTGCAAAATTTCAAGTAGAGACTAAGAGAGAGGTTAAGTGGTTTGGGCTGTGCGTTGATATATCAACAGTCAGTCAGTTTAGAATTTTATATATATAGATTACTAGCTTTTGCCCGCGGCTTCGCTCGCGTGTACCATGAGAATTCCAAAGAACCAAGATATCAAGCAAGCAAGCATGCAAGCAAGATTGCTTGCGTGACAATGGGACCATCTCAGGAGTATATTATTATTATATTCTTTCGAATAAAAAAATAATTTTTAAAATCGGTCCACAATTGACCGAGAAATCGGTGAACATACATACATAAAAAATACATAAAATGGAATGCATAACCTCCTCCTTTTTTTGAAGTCGGTTAAAGAGCCCTTTGCGGCCTACTTACAGTATAAACTTATGAATTTTGAAATTTTAGCTTACAACCAGTAAAACGCAAAATCCCGTTTTATCCCGTTCCCGTAAGAATTTCGGAAAATACTTTCTTAATACGGGGAAAGTCCTTTCTTAATGCTCCTCTACACTCCCCAAGCAACTCATGCCGAATTTCAGCTTTCTACAACCAGTAAAACAAAAAATCCCGTTTTTTCCCGTTCCCGTGGGAATTTCGGAAAGTCCTCTCTCAATGCTCCTCTACACTCTCCAAGCAACCTCATGCCGAATTTCAGCTTTCTACGACCAGTAAAACGAAAAATCCCGTTTTTTCCCGTTCCCGTGGGAATTTTGGATAGTCCTATCTTAATGCTCTTCTACACTCCCCAAGGAACCTACCTACTTGCCAAATTTCAGCTTTCTACGACCAGTAAAACGAAAAATCCCGTTTTTTCCCGTTCCCGTGGGAATTTTGGATAGTCCTCTCTTAATGCTCGTCTACACTCCCCAAGGAACCCACTTGCCAAATTTCTGCTTTCTACGACCAGTAAAACGAAAAATCCCGTTTATTCCCGTTCCCGTGGGAATTTTGGAAAGTCCTCTCTCAATGCTCCTCTACACTCCCCAAGCAACCTCATGCCGAATTTCAGCTTTCTACGACCAGTAAAACGAAAAATCCCGTTTTTTCCCGTTCCCGTGGGAATTTTGGATAGTCCTCTCTCAATGCTCTTCTACACTTCCCAAGCAACCTACATGCCGAATTTCAGCTTTCTACGACCAGTAAAACGAAAAATCCCGTTTTTTCACGTTCCCGTGGGAATTTTGGAAAGTACTCTCTCAATGCTCCTCTGCACTCCCCAAGCAACCTATATGCCGAATTTCAGCTTTCTACGACCAGTAAAACGATAAATCCCGTTTTTTCTTTATCCCGTGGGAATTTCTGAAAATCCTTAAAACCGTTTTTCACTATTATGATTATCTACTTCTATGCCAAATTTGAAGAGTCTAATAATTACACTTCATAGGTTTCCGTTGAACTGAATATATAAATCGCGTTTTTTTTCCTTATCCCGTAGGAATTTTGATAAATCCTGAAACGAATGTTTTAACTAATATAATTCCTACTTGTGTATCAAATTTGAAGAGTCTAGTTATTATAGTTACAGAGATACGGTCACCCGGAATCGAATATATAAATCCCGTTTTTTCTCGTTCCCGTGGGAATTTTGGAAATTCCTCTCTGAATGCTCCTCTACGCTCCCCAAGCAACCTACATGCCGAATTTTAGCTTTCTACGACTAGTAAAACGAAAAATCCCGTTTTTTCCTTATCCCGTTGGAATTTCCTTAAATCCTTAAAATTGTTTTTTACTTTTATAATTACCTACTTCTATGCCAAATTTGAAGAGTCTAGTAATTATAGTTCATAGGATTCCGTTGAACTGAATATATAAATCCCGTTTTTTTTCCTTATCCCGTAGGAATTTTGAAAAATCCTGAAATAGATGTTTTAACTAATGAATTACCTACTTGTGTATCAAATTTGAAGAGTCTAGTTATTATAGTTACAGAGATACGGTCACTCGGAATCGAATATATAAATCCCGTTTTTTCCCGTTCCCGTGGGAATTCCCGAAAATCCTTCCTTAGTGGATGCCTACATTGTATAAGAAATCTATGTGCAAAATTTCAAGTCTCTAGGTCCAGTGGTTTGGGCTGTGCGTTGATATATCAACAGTCAGTCAGTCAGTCAGTTTAGAATTTTATATATATAGACTAGCTTTTGCCCGCGGCTTCGCTCGCGTGTACCATGAGAATTCCAAAGAACCAAGATATCAAGCAAGCAAGCATACAGGCAAGCAAGCAAGCATGCAAGCAAGATTGCTTGCGTGACAATGGGATCATCTCAGGAGTATATTATATTCTTTCGAATAAAAAAAGAATTTTTTAAATCGGTCCACAATTGACCGAGAAATCGGTGAACATACCTGCATAAAAAAATACATAAAATGGAATGCATAACCTCCTCCTTTTTTTGAAGTCGGTTAAAGAGCCCTTTGCGGCCTACTTACAGTATAAACTTATTAATTTTGAAATTTTGGCTTACAACCAGTAAAACGCAAAATCCCGTTTTTTCCCGTTCCCGTAAGAATTTTGGAAAATACTTTCTTAATACGGGGAAAGTCCTCTCTCAATGCTCCTCTACACTGCTCAAGCAACTCATGCTGAATTTCAGCTTTCTACGACCAGTAAAACGAAAAATCCCGTTTTTTCCCGTTCCCGTGGGAATTTTGGAAAGTCCTCTCTCAATGCTCCTCTACACTCCCCAAGCAACCTCATGCCGAATTTCAGCTTTCTACGACCAGTAAAACGAAAAATCCCGTTTTTCCCGTTCCCTTGGGAATTTTGGATAGTCCTCTCTTAATGAGAGAGAGAGAGAGAGAGAGAGAGAGAGAGAGAGAGAGATGTTTATTTACACATATTCGATACACAGGAAATACAGTTGACAGGAAAAGATACAAATATAAATCATCGAATAGTATAAATTGGGCCCCACTCAGCATAATGTTGCGGCAAGCCGCAACGCTGTTTTTCAGTGGGACCCATTTAAAAACTAAACACAGAAAAAAAAATAAAAAAAACAACACAACACACTGTGATGACACGAACGCCAGCGGAAAGTAGTTCGCAACAAAACCTAAATAGGTACAAACCGGAAGTATGTATGGCAACACTTGAACAGTTTAATCGTATCTGAACCATTAAACCGCAACAAATTACGCCAAAGATTATTCTGGCTACTGTAGTGAATTATCAGCAATTTCACTAATTTTGATATTGTGACGCATCACTCAACCTTCGATAAAACAAACTTAAAAACAACAAAACATTATAATGACTTAAAAGTTAGGCGGGGACGCATCCCGGCCATTTGTAAAGTCATTCACAACAAATTTAAGCTACCGCAGTTTCGTGTGAAAAAAAAAACAAAAAATACGTAGCAAATAACAAAAAGAATATATATATATTATTATCTACACGAACAATTAAAGAGTCTGTTAATGCTCTTCTACACTCCCCAAAAAACCTACCTACTTGCCAAATTTCAGCTTTCTACGACCAGTAAAACGAAAAATCCCGTTTTTTCCCGTTCCCGTGGGAAATTTGGAAAGTCCTCTCTCAATGCTCCTCTACACTCCCCAAGCAACCTCATGCCGAATTTCAGCTTTCTACGACCAGAAAAACGAAAAATCCCTTTTTTCCCGTTCCAGTGGGAGTTTTTGATAGTCCTCTCTTAATGCTCTTTTACACTCCCCAAGGAACCTACTTGCCAAATTTCAGCTTTCTAAGACCAGTAAGACGAAAAATCCCGTTTTTTCCCGTTCCCGTGGGAATTTTGAAAAGTCCTCTCTCAATGCTTTTCTACACTTCCCAAGCAACCTACATGCCGAATTTCAGCTTTCTACGACCAGTAAAACGAAAAATCCCGTTTTTTCACGTTCCCGTGGGAATTTTTAGAAAATCCTCTCTCAATGCTCCTCTTCACTCCCCAAGAAACCTTTATGCCGAATTTCAGCTTTCTACGACCAGTAAAACGATAAATCCCGTTTTTTCTTTATCCCGTGGGAATTTCTGAAAATCCTTAAAACTGTTTTTCACTATTATAATTACCTACTTCTATGTTTAATTTGAAGAGTCTAGTAATTATGGTTCATAGGATTCCGTTGAACTGAATATATAAATCCGGTTTTTTTCTTATCCCGTGGGAATTTTGAAAAATCCTGAAATTAATATTTTAACTAATGTAATACCTATTTGTATATCAAATTTGAAGAGTCTAGTTATTATAGTTACTGAGATAGGGTCACTCGGTATCGAATATATAAATCCCGTTTTTTTCCGTTCCCGTAGGAATTTTGGAAATTCCTCTCACGATGATCCTCTACACTCTCCAAGCAACCTTCATGCCGAATTTCAGCTTTCTACGACCAGTAAAACGAAAAATCCCGTTTTTTCTTTATCCCGTGGGATTTTCCGAAAATCGTTGAAACAGTTTTTTACTATTATAATTACCTACTTCTATGCCAAATTTGAAGAGTCTAGTAAATAATAATAATAATAATAATAATAAATCTTTATTAAATTTTACATTTAGGTACAATTAGATAACTTATACACTAAAATATTTTAAATTAGAACAAAAACAGTTATGTATACCTGAACTAGGAAAATTCCTGTGTTTCAGGTGTAAAAGAGCTAACAAAACTAAACTTAAATATTAAATTACATGCAAAAGAAACAAAATCATTTAGGACAATTTAAATTGTTTTAAGTAATTTAAGTAACCAACTAACTAATAGAATTATCCAACTAACTGAACTATACTATGTTTATTTTAGAACAACTAATAATAGTTCTGTATCTTCATAGGACATGTGTTGAAGTGCTTCTTGAAGAATTTTCTTAGTTTGGATGTAATTAAGCGCATAAAACTCAACTTTGGCGTTTAACCTGTTATAAAGGAATGGTGCCAGGAATGCATGAAATCTGGAGGAGAAAGGGTGTTTCTTATTTAAATTTGGTGGGCAAACTATATCCTTACGTCGCTTGTTAGTAGTTTCAATATTATATGGCAAAGCAGCATGCTGTTTTAGAACCGTGTTGATTATAAATAATTGTCTCACTGTTAGTACCTTGCAGGATTTATACAGAAGGTCCGTTGGATACAGAAAAGAGCGAAAAGTAGAGACCTTTAGGATTGCTCGCTGTGCCCTTTCAATGGTTAATAATGCAGATTTGTATGTGCCACCCCATGACGTAATGCAGTATGTTAATATAGACTGACACAAACCAAAGTAAACTAGACGCATCGTTGTAGAGTCTGCAAATTCACGTAACTTTTTAAAAACATATATTAGCTTCCGGACTCTACCACTTAAGGCGGCAATGTGTTGTTTAAATGAGAGTGTGTCATCTATTATAACACCCAGATATTTAATATTTTTTGCCTTTGTAATCATAGGACATACGCATGAGTCTGAAGTGCAGTTACAATTATGTGCAATTATTGTTTGGTTAGTTGTGGCATAATTCGATTTACGCATTGTGAATTGTACATAGTTAGTTTTTGCTGCATTTAGTGACAATATGTGTTCCCGGAGCCAGTTATTAACCACATCAAAGCCTTTTTGTGCGAGCTCGTAGACCTCTTTTTCTGTGCTGGCAGAAAACAAGAGAACAGTATCATCAGCATATGAAATAATTTTACCACCATCCAATTTTAGGTCACATAGGTCATTAATATAGATTAAGAAAAGCGTTGGACCTAAAATACTTCCTTGTGGGACTCCAAAAGGTTTATTTTCAAGGTCACAACTGAGAGTATGGCCTATTTTGACACATTGGGTGCGCTCACTTAGATAACTTTTAAATAATTTGAGCTGGGTTCCTCTTATACCCAAAGATTCTATCTTTCGCAATAAAATAGGAATAGAGACCGTATCAAAAGCTTTTGCGAGGTCCAAAAATATTCCTACTGTTCTATTACCATTGTCTAGTTCCCGCACTACATAGTCCGTTAGTTCATGAACAGCATCAGCAGTTGATAGTTTCGATCTAAAGCCATATTGTGCATTTGATAGTACAGAGACTTTCTCCAAGAATTTAATAAGCCGATTATTTATGATTTTTTCTAACAATTTAGATATTGCCGGAAGTATTGAAATTGGCCTATAATTCTCTACTTGGACTTTACTGCCAGTTTTGTATATGGGTATAACAACAGCTTTTTTTAAACACTTAGGGAAGCAGCCTTGAGAGAGGCATTGATTAAAAAGTTTGGTTAGTACCGGGACAAAAATGTGATTAAATCGTTTTAATATTTTGTTAGGTATATTATCCCACCCTACTGCTGAGTCGTCTTTTAGGTTCCTAATTAATCTTTGGACCTCAGCTTCGTCCGTATCTAACAACACAAATGAATTTAGCGGATTCGTATAGCCTGTAGTTGATTGATTATTTTGAAATTTTTGAGCTAGATTTATTCCTACGTTAACAAAATATTCATTTACTCTATTTGTAGATGTCAGCTGTGATGAATGCAGTTGTAATAACCTTGAAGATGATTCCTGCTGTTTTTTTATATGTGTGACATTTTTTACAATCTGCCAGACCTTTTTGTGGTTTTTTCCAGCCTTTTCTAATTGGTTTTGGTCGTAAATACTTTTAATTTTCTTTAAAAGATTGTTACAAAAGTTCCTGTATCTTTTGTATGATAACTGTAAAGCCATATTACTAGGATTCGATTTTGCCTTTTTATGTAGTTTATCTCTATGCCTCATACATCGAATAAGCCCCGGGGTTATCCAGGGCTTAATATTGTATGTTTTATTGGTCAATCGCACATATTTGGTGTTTTTTGTAATTGATTGCTGAATATACTGTATTAGGTTCGACATACAGGCATCCGCGTCATCAGAATGATAAACTGGGTCAAAGTGAAGTCTACATAAATCGTCTTCAAGGTTATCAAAATTTATCTTAGTCACTATTTTTGTGCAAGTTGTGTTAGGTAATTTGCAATTTAAGGTTAGTAGGGCAGCACTATGATCGGTTATCGTCGAGTTAGTAACTAATGTTATTGATGGGAAATCGGTTTTAAGCATGATATGATCTAGGCAGGAGCCGCTTTGATGTGTGGGAAGCGTGTGCGCAGGGAGTAAGCCATGAAAGGAGCAAACGTTTAGGTAACTTTGGACAGCGGAGTCACAGTTGTCTTGAATAATATTAAGGTTTATGTCGCCTATTGCTATTACATTCCTAATTTTAGACATATCTTGTAATGTTGTATTAAGAGACTCAATAAAACTGCTACTATCCCTAAAAGATGGCGGTCGATACAATGCTAATATTGCAAAATCAGCTCCAATTTTAATTAAGAGCCGATTACAATCCAAAATAATAGGTTCCTCTACGGTAATAATTACTAGACTCTAAAACTATAAAGACTTGAACTATAAAGTTCATAGGATTCCGTTGAACTGAATATATAAATCCCGTTTATTCCTTATTCCGTGAGAATTTTGAAAAATCCTGAAATAGATGTTTTCATTATTGTAATACCTACTTGTGTATCAAATTTGAAGAGTCTAGTTATTATAGTTACTGAGATACGGTCACTCGGAATCGAATCTATAAATCCCGTTTTTTTCCCGTTCCCGTGGGAATTCCCGAAAATCCTTCCTTAGTGGATGCCTACATTGTATAAGGAATCTATGTGCAAAATTTCAAGTCTCTAGGTCCAGTGGTTTGGGCTGTGCGTTGATATATCAACAGTCAGTCAGTCAGTCAGTTTAGAATTTTATATATATAGATTAGAAGCAATAGCTCTCAGAAACTGTGTATACGTGTAATCTATATATATATAATTCTAAACTGACTGACTGACTGACTGACTGACTGACTGACTGTTGATACATCAACGCACAGCCCAAACCACTGGACCTAGAGACTTGAAATTTTGCACATAGATTCCTTATACAATGTAGGCATCCACTAAGGAAGGATTTTCGGGAATTCTCACGGGAACGGGAAAAAACGGGATTTATAGATTCGATTCCGAGTGACCGTATCTCAGTAACTATAATAACTAGACTCTTCAAATTTGATACACAAGTAGGTATTACAATAATGAAAACATCGATTTCAGGATTTTTCAAAATTCTCACGGGATAAGGAATAAACGGGATTTATATATTCAGTTCAACGGAATCCTATGAACTATAATTACTAGACTCTTCAAATTTGGCATAGAAGTAGGTAATTGTAATAGTAAAAAACAGTTTTAAGGATTTTTGGAAATTCCCACGGGATAAAGAAATAACGGGATATTTCGTTTTACTGGTCGTAGAAAGCTGAAATTCGGCATGAAGGTTGCTTGGGGAGTGTAGAGGAGCATTGAGAGAGAAATTTCCAAAATTCCCACGGGAACGGGAAAAAACGGGATTTATATATTCGATTCCGAGTGACCCTATCTCAGTAACTATAATAACTAGACTCTATAAATTTGATATACAAATAGGTATTACATTAGTTAAAATATTACAATCAGGATTTTTCAAAATTCCCACGGGATAAGAAAAAAACCGGATTTATATATTCAGTTCAACGGAATCCTATGAACCATAATTACTAGACTCTTCAAATTTGGCATAGAAGTAGGTAATTATAATAGTGAAAAACGGTTTCAAGGATTTTCGGAAATTCCCACGGGATAAGGAAAAAACGAGATTTTTCGTTTTCTGGTCGTAGAAAGCTGAAATTCGGCATGTTAGGCATGTACCCAACCCAGCGCTACGTCATCGCGTGAGCAGCTCGTATGACGTCTCTACGTCACCACGTTACGTCACCACGCTACGTCACCACGCTACGTCGCCGGCGCAGTGAATATTAGGCAATCAGTTTCATCCTTACAATAAAACCAGAGTGTAGTACAAGGAGTATTGATTTTCACTGCAAGCTGCCGATACGAAAATCTGATTGTGTACGATTTCTGGGCGTTGATCTGGACCCGTATCTTAGGTGGTATAATCAGGTTGATAAAATTAATAAACGACTGGCCAGTGCATGTTATACTTTAAGAACTCTTTCTAAAACGAGTGATAAGAAAACTCTGTTAATAATTTATTTTTCCTATTTTGAGAGCATTGTTTGTTACTGTATTGAGGTCTGGGGTAATGCAAGTAATATTCAGTCGGTGCTACTTATGCAAAAAAAAGCTATCAGAATTATTGAGGGTTGTAAATTAGTTCCTGTGACTCACAGAAATTTTTTTGTAGAAAATAATATTCTTACGGTCGTGTCCATTTACCTCTATCGTATTTGTTTATATGTTTATAAAAATATTGAAAATTTTCCAAAAGCTAGACTCTGTCCTAATTACAATTTAAGAAAAACATATAATCTAGATCTAGCTAGGCCTAGATTCATTCACTTTAATAATAGTATCAATAATAATGCCGTTAGAGTTTATAACAATTTAAATAATGACATCAAAATGTGCAATAATTTTAAAGAATTCAACAGAAAACTGAAACATTATTTCTTATCTAGACCTTTTTATTCCATTAATGAATATTTTGCCAATGCACTAGATTGACTTTAATTTAAATAATATGTAACAATAAACTTAACTGTATTGAAATTTATGACATGTCTGTAATGTTTTTGTAATTAGTAAATATCAATTAACAATATATTTGCATGTATACTTGTATACTTATAGCAAATAAAACTATTTGACTTTGACTTTGACTTTGACTTTGAGTGCAAAGTGACTCGCGGCCTTTTGACACCTAACATCGGGTCCTATAGGACAACACGAAACCATTCGTGATAGCTTAAGAAAAACTGTATTCTTTTATATTAATTAAATTTTATTATTTTAAAAAATCACAATTATAATTCATCTCCTCCGCTGCTGCCCCCTCTATAATTGGCGCAGTCGTGAGTCGAGCCGAGTCGGTACGCGAAATCTAACATCGATATCCGTCCTGATCACGTTCTACGTGCACGTTGGCTCTTCAAAGAACCTGAGCAGTACAGACGAGGAGACCATTTTGCCGCCCGAGTAAGAGGAAGAAAAGTGACATCGTGAAATGTGGTGGTGAGTACACATAGGGTTTGGTTGCATTCCTGTGTATTTCCCAATATCCAAAAATTTTCACCCATTTTCTGCCCGATCTTGGGTGTGCGAACGGAAAGTTCTGCGCACCGCGCGTAGCGATTCCTTTAGAAGGTTAAATAGTATACCAGAAGAAGATAAATGGGAGAAGTAGATTTAGATAACATTTTTAAAGCCCTTAGAGTAGTACCAGAGTTCGATGGTAATCCTAATGTTTTGGTTAGATTTATAAATTTGTGTGATCAAATTATTACGACATATGTAAAACCAGGTGCTGGGAATGATTTAAACAATTTATCAGTATTAAATGGAATTTTAAATAAAATAACTGGTTCCGCAGCGCGAACCCTTGCTACCAATGGCATTCCTAACACTTGGGCCGGGATTAGAGAATCTCTAATAAATAATTTCTCTGACCGCAGAAATGAAACTGCGTTATATACAGATTTGTCTATGATGACGCAAGGTCGGGATACCCCTCAAATATTTTACGAAAAATGTCAGCACTTACTGAGCACCATAGTAACTTATGTCCAATTGCATGAATCCGTAGAAACCACAGTATTAGCGAAAAGAGAGTTGTATAAGGATTTAGCTTTACAAACATTTTTACGAGGTCTGTCTGAACCTTTAGGATCCCGCATTAGATGTATGAGACCTACTTCTTTGGAACAAGCACTCGAATACGCACAAGCAGAGCTCAATGTCATATATTTACAAAATAAAAATAAAAACTACGAAATTGCGCAAAAACCTAACTATTTCCAACTGCCCAATACTAACATTCCACAGAGGCCGTACAATAACAACACGCAGCATCTCCAGCAACAGCGACCTGATAACAACATTAAATTTTTCAGACCCCAAACTAACCCACAGCAGGCTGGCCCATCCAGGACTCAGCAGATGTTTCGAGCATTACCTCGTTCCAACATGTCCACAGGTTTTAAAATTCCTCAAAGACCCCAATTTTCCCACCAAAATCAAAATTATCCCAGACCTATGAGCGGTATTAGTCATCACATAGCTCGTACTCTAGCCCCGAGTAGAAACTGGAATCAGTACCCACCCCGTAATAATTTCAACGCAGAAACAAATTTACATGAATTCCTATTTTCCGACGAAGACTACGTTGACAACAACTATTATGATGACTATGACTATAACTACGATTACCAATCCCCGGAGCCATATTTACCTTCCGATAATGTCGAACATATAACACACGTTCAGGAAACTGACGCCGTAGACGAGATTGGAGATCCTCAAAATTTTTCCAAGAATGCTACGAAAACTTCACCCGGATAGAAATTAATTTGCAAAATCAACAACAGTTGCCCTATATACAGGTACGGAACCCACCTTTAAAGCTACTTATCGATACTGGCGCAAACAAGTCCTTTATCAGTCCCGAAGCTGTTAAACAATTTTATACCCAGTTTCCATTACAATACGACCCATTTGTTGTGACAAACATACATGCATCCACAATCAATGATTACTCTATAACGATTCCGTCTTTCCCAGAATTTAACAGTGATCAACCGTTAAAATTATTCGTTTACAAATTCCATGACTACTTTGATGGTCTTATTGGCTGTGATCTCCTAGAGCAATGGCAAGCCGACATAAATTACGGAACCCGACAGTTTAGAACCCCACAAGCTATAAACCCGATATGTATGTACACCTCCGGAAATATAAATTTGCTTGAATCTGTAATACCAGCCCGTTCTTCCATATTAATAGAAACCCCAGTAGATGTCCAAAACGGCGAAATTTTCGTGGAACGTCAAGTACTTTGTTATTGCATTATAAGTAACTAGCTTTTGCCCGCGGCTTCGCTCGCGTGTACCATGAGTATTCCAAAGAACCAAAATATCAAGCAAGCAAGCATACAGGCAAGCAAGCAAGCACGCAAGCATGCAAGCAAGCATGCAAGCAAGATGCAAGCAAGCATGCATGCACGCAAGCAAGCAAGCGTGCAAGAAAGTGTGCAAGTAGTAAGCGTGCAAGCAAGCCTGACTGAACTTCAGGTAGATACGGTCCTTTACAGTATTTCTATATATACAATGTTTTTCACTAATTCAGAAGCGGGCACTAAAATAACCAGGCTTGTTAATAATATAAAACCTCTTATTACTTTCCCCTGTCCTGCATTAGGTATAATTCAATGTTTTCTTACCTTCTATGGAAACTTGACTAACTGGAAGCGCTGTGTACCTACTTCGCATTGATATTATACATATTATAGTATCTTGTTAAGATGTTGTGTGACCTAACCGTTAAGGAGTTATACCTTCCATCATCAGCTCATCTGAATAAACAGAAAGAATACAACTAAAGGTCTATACGTGCATATGATATTTAAAGAAACTTCCTATAACTCCTAACCGTTAAGGAGTTTAACCTTCCATCATCAGCTCAACAACATGAGATGATGTCTCCCAGACGCAAACACTTAAATAGCTTGAGAAAATATATGAAAACGTAATGCGTGCCTACAAAATTTGAGGTTTGCCCTCGATTTCCCTGAGATCCCGTCATCAGATCCTGATTTGGTGACAATGGGACCATCTCAGGAGTATATTATATTCTTTCGAAAAAAAGAAAATTTTAAAATCGGTCTACAATTGACCGAGAAATCGGTGAACATACCTACATAAAAAAATACATAAAGTGGAAAGCATAACCTCCTCCTCTTTTTGAAATCGGTTAAAGAGCCCTTTGTGGCCTAGTTACAGTATAAACTTATAAATTTTGAAATTTTAGTTTTCTACAACCAGTAAAACGCAAAATCCCGTTTTTCCCGTTTCCGTAAGAATTTCGGGAAATGCTTTCTTAATGCTCCCCTACACTCCCCAAGGAACCCACTTGCCAAATTTCAGCTTTCCATGACCAGTAAAACGAAAAATCCCGTTCTTCCCGTTCCCGTGAGAATTTTGGAAAATCCATTCTCAATGCTCCTTTACACTCCCCAAGAAACCTAAATGCCGAATTTCAGCTTTCTACGACCAGTAAAACGATAAATCTCGTTTTTCCCGTTCCCGTGGGAATTTTGGAAAGTCGTCTCTTAATCCTCCTCTACACTCCCCAAGCAACCTACATGCGAATTTCAGCTTTCTACGACCAGTAAAGCGAAAAATCCCGTTTTTTCCTTATCCCGTGGGAATTTCCGAAAATCCTTAAAACTGTTTTTTACTATTATAATTACCTATTACTATGCCAAATTTGAAGAGTCTAGTAATTATAGTTCATAGAATCCCGTTGGACTGAATATCCCGTTTTTTTATCCCGTGGGAATTTTGAATAATCCTGAAATTAATGTTTTAACTAATGTATTAATTACTTGTGTATCAAAATTGAAGAGTCTAGTTATTATAGTTACTGAGATAAGGTCACTCGGAATCGAATATATAAATCCCGTTTTTTACCGTTCCCGTGGGAATTCCCAAAACTCCTTCCTTAGTGGATGCCTACACTGTATAAGGTATCTATGTGCAAAATTTCAAGTCTCTAGGTCCAGTGGTTTGCGATGTGCGTTGATATACCAAGATTTAGACATTTCAACCCCATCGCACCCCATCCAGGGAGATGGTATTTTACGTCCGCCACGTCGGATTTTACAACTGTTGTTGTTTTCGTAACCAGCGACCCGATAAACCATAGAAACAATATCCATGTTGATTTTCAGATTTTGTCACCCCATTTCCCCCTTTTAGGGGTTGAATTCCCAAAAAACCTGAAACACGTGTTTATTCATTTATCGTTAGGGTACTTCTGTGAAGTTTCGAATAAAATAGTCGAACTAATCTTGTTTCCCCATACAAACTTTGGACCCCCGTTACACCCCCTTAGGGAGTGAATTTTGGAAAATCCTTCCTTAGTGCACCCCTAGACCTTATAAGGAACCTACGTGCCAAATTTGGAATCTCTAGGCCCAGTGGTTTGGGTTGTGCGTTGATATGTCAGTCAGTCAGTCAGTCAGTCAGTCAGTCAGTTTCTTCTTTTATATATATAGATTGCATCAGTACCGCAAACAATAACAAGAGCATTATCGAAATCACCAATCCGTTCCCACATGATGTAATATTCACGCTAACCGAGCCGGTTAATGCTGAGTTATTTAATTCGGAGACCAGGTGTCATCGCCGCAGTGATGACTCACAACAAATGTCGCGAGTTGAGCACGTGTTATCTCGGTTGCGCACAGAACATTTAAATACAGAAGAAGCACTCAACTTAAAGAAACTTTGTACTAAATATGCAGACATATTTTACATAGATGATGAACCTCTTACATTCACCAATCAAATAAAACACCACATAAAAACCACAGACGAAATTCCTATTCATTGCAAGACTTATAGTTATCCGTACATTCATAGACAGGAAGTTAAAACACAAATAGCTAAAATGTTAGAACAGGGAATAATTCAACCATCAACATCAGCCTGGAGCGCACCCATTTGGGTAGTCCCGAAAAAAACCGACGCATCTGGAAAAGTAAAGTGGAGATTAGTAGTTGATTTTCGAAAGCTAAATTCAAAAACAATAGACGACAAATACCCCATCCCTAACATAACAGACATCCTAGATAAACTAGGTAAATGTCAATATTTTACAACTTTAGATTTGGCAAGCGGCTTTTACCAAGTAGAGATGAGCCCCTCCGACATTCATAAAACTGGATTTAATGTTGAAAACGGTCATTACGAATTTCTACGTATGCCTATGGGCCTAAAAAATTCCCCATCCACATTCCAACGCGTAATGGACAACGTATTACAAGGATTACAAAATTCTATCTGTTTGGTATATCTGGACGGTATATTAGTCTTTTCCACTTCCCTTCAGGAACATATAAATAATAAATAATAAATAAATCATTTTATTTCAAGTAAGGTACACTCATAGATTGTTAGTAAAGCTTACTTCTAATAATGTTAGTTGAAATACTTAACTACATAATACCTATGATACATTAGCTGAGTACGGCGCATGTAGCCGACTGCAGCGGAGCAAGTAGAGGCAGTCCAGCCTGTCCCCTATCATCTTCATGATGGCGTTGGGGCTGTCGCGCACCCGGCGCACCAGGGATGCGGCTCTCTTGCGCATGGTGGCGTAAAAACAGTCCACCCTAGCTTCGGCGAACATCCCTGATGCGCTACAGAAGCGGGGCAGCCCCACCAACACCCGGAACGCGTTGTTGTATTGTACGCGGAGGGCTCCATAGGTCCTTTGCGTATACGCACGCCACAAGCTGCACGTGTACAGCGAGGTACAGTACGCTCTAAATAGTGTAAGTTTCACCTCCCTGGTACAGCGTGCGAACTTACGAGCTATCATATTCGCGCGGACCGACAGAGCCCTCCGTTCACGTTCTATGTCTTTATCATCTTTGAGGTCCGACGTGACTACGTGTCCTAAATATTTATATGTGTCAACCCTTTCAAGGGCGGCTCCATTAAGTCTAATGGGTGTCATTCCGACTGTCTTGCCACGCCCGACCTCAAAAACCATATATTGACTTTTCATGACATTATATTTTAAGCCGTGGGTGCCGGCATATGTCTCACACACCTTCAGAAGCTCTCGTAAGCCGCCCACCGATGCGCTTAGCAGAACCATATCGTCTGCATAACTGATATTATTAAGGCAGACATCATCAATGTGACATCCGACATGCATTCTGCCAAGCGCATCCAAGAGCTCATTTACGTACAAATTAAATAGGGTGGGTGAGCTCAACCCCCCCTGCCTCACCCCGCACTCTAGCCTATACGGATCAGAGAGCGCGTCAGCCCATCTAACGCTATTGACTTGGTTTCCATACCAGTATCTGAAAATATGAACCAGTCCAGATGGAAGTTTTATGGCTTCCAGTTTCTTCCATAAAATCTCATAAGAAACCAAGTCAAAAGCCTTAGACAGATCAAGGAAGCAGGCGAACACGGGCGAATTTCTGTCCACATAGTATTTCACAGTGTGCTTAAGACACAATATTGCACTTTCTGTGGATAGTCCTTGTCTAAAACCAAACTGGTTATGACTTAAGTCCACATACTCGTTTAATCGTGTATTAAGCACACTATCAAACACCTTAGCTATTACGGTTGCAAGTGATATCGGCCTATAGTTGTTTACATCAGACAAATCTCCCGTTTTGTTTTTAACTATAGGCACGACAACCGTTCGCATTAAGTCGTCCGGCAAATAGGAATGCGTCACACAGAGATTGAAAAACATTGCCAACACTCTAGCCATATGTGGACCAGCATGCTGGAGATGCTCAATGCTGAGACCGTCATGTCCAGGCGATTTGCCGCGAGACATAGTCTTTATAGCCCTGTCAACCTCCCTGGCAGTGAAACCCGGGTACGTTATATTTGGCTCAGCATTGCTCATCTCCGCCGCCCTTGATTTCAAGAGAGACTTCACAAAAAAGTGATCCTTAAAAATATTAGCAATGTCTCTCGCATCGCTTACGCCATTGACACTGACCGGGAGGCCAGAACGAAACGTCACACTATTTGTAGCCTTCCAGAAAGCTCGAAAATCTTTCCTTGAGTGATGGGAGGCAATCATGTCCATTTTAATTTGATGCTGATGATCTTGGCACCATTTCAACCTTGATTTGAATATTTTTCTACTCTCACGCATCTGCTCAAAGAAAAACCCAGTTTTAGGCTTACCCTGTGAGTTCCAATCATAAAACTTCGCTCTGGCCTCCCTGTGAGCCTCACCGACATGTCTGTTCCATCCTACCAACCTATTTTTATTTTTATGCTTTATATCACCCCGACTATCGAATGCGGCATTCACCAGGACAGATACTATGCTACAATACAACGCATTGATAACGTTTGAATGACTTGGGATATTACAATAGCCATTGGCACATGTCCTGAACTCCGAAGGAAAATCAATATTTTTCAAGTTTTTATGACATCTTTCAGTGTAATCACTAACTTGTTTTTCTGTTCTCTCCCCCCACACTACAGACTTATTAAAAACAAAGTCGCTATTTTTATTATTGTTACTTAGTCTTGGAGTTAATATATTTAAATCTACTGTGAGTATAATTGGGAAATGATCAGACCATGACACATTATAATCAACATACACATTCTGCACAGATGGCAATGCAGATTGTGTTACGACAAAATGATCTAGCCAGCGTCTACAATGGTGAGCGTCACTAACATATGTATATGTATCCGACAAGACACCCAATAATTGAATGTCAACACAGCACCAGTCCTGTTCACAAAAATAACTTATCATTTCGTTATAAAAAAGTTCATGAGGATGAGCGTTAAAATCTCCCATTAAATAGACACATTCCAAGCCATAGTCACTAATGATAGCACTCACCGCGCTCAGGCAGTCCGTAAATTCCGGTAGGTTTACCTTACTGTCCGTCGGCATATAGACGTTAATCACTAAAAAAAGGCCGATCACTGGTGACTACTTTAATCGCACATACACGAGGATTCGCGCACTTTACCACACACACATCGGTGAACATCGCGCTCCTCCAGAGTATGCCGACGCCTCCGTACGGACGACCGCGTACCATTCCCGCCGTAGTGTCGACTGCCGATGTCCCCGTAGAACAAAAATTGGAATCGATTGTGTCTAAATATGAAATCTCATCCGGGTATAGCCATGATTCCTGTATGCCGATAATGTCCGATACTTGACATAATTGCCTAACACTGTCGACGGAGCGTTTAACGCTTTTACAATTAAAACTTGCTATTGTACATTTATTATATATCTTAGACATTTATTTTGACACAGAGCCGGCGTCAGAGATCTCTCTGAACGTTTTTTTGTACTTGAAATTGACAAATTTCCTGAATACAATACCTTTAGGCCAAATGTTCTTATCCAAAAACATAGGTAATTTACTATCATACACGAAAAATTTGTACGCTTTATGATTTGATTCCTTTTTAATCTCGATTTTTTCCAACACAACGGTCTCATTTGTTTTTTGACTTATATATGTAGTTATTTCGTCTTCCTTCGTATCTTTGTGTATGTTCGAGATAAAAACAGGAATTTTACGTTCAGCCGCTTTAAAACTGCATCCAATTTCATTAGCTGTACCTATTTGGCCCCTATAACGATGACTAGACCTATTTTTTCGGTATTTCACAGTCTGCCACCCTTGGTCGTCATCATTTTCATCCTTGTTTAGAGCAATAGGCAATTTAACCGTATAGTTGTCAGCTGACGCGCCGGCCGGCGCGGGCGGCGGCGGCGGCTCGATCACCTGTTCGGCGCGATGAGTCACCCCGCTCGCCGCAACGGCCAGCTCCGGTAGTGAATTATTTATCTGCGCGGTAGACTGCCTACCCGAAAACACAATTGAACGATACTGACAATCAATTTGATTTTCTAATGGAGGTGAAGATGTAAAATATGGTACAGTATTAACATCATCGCACATTTGTGAGTTCTCGCCATTTGTTAGCCCAACCGGGCCACTGTCCATGCACCATGCTCCTCTTCTAGTATTTACGTTACACAGCGATAAACGCGCCGGGGCAATATGCTTAATCTCTTGCACTTCCCTTTTTAACTCTTCGAAGTCGTTTACAGACACAAAAGTAGTTTTCATTTTGTGTATGTCCTGTTGAAGCCGTCCAAGGTCCTTGACTAACTTAGTACAGTCCATGGTGATCCAACGTCAAAGGCGGTAATTTATCTAGGTCCCGCGCAACAAACACTGGCATGGCTTCATCCGTCGTTCTAAAAACACTAATAATATCCTTAAGATTTCTCTCGATTTTTCCTTCACCTTTCCGTTGTATATTTTGTTTCGTCGGAAGCGCGTCAAACAATAGCATCTTCGAATTTTCAATCTGCTTTTCAGAAAATGACGATGCACATAATATGACTAACGTATCCTCGTCAACGCAAGAAGCTTTGTTTTGGATAAACGACAACATTTCGTCAATCACTATATTACAAACATTACACTTTAAAGTATTCGACATATTTTCGACACTATTCGCCGATCGCGTTAAAGCATGCGTCATCGTCAAGCGCGCGCACGAGACTCAAACCAAACCAAACCAATCTGGAAAAAATATTCCAAAGACTACGCGAATCGAATTTTAAAATCCAAATGGATAAGTCAGAGTTCATGAAACAGGAAACTCCTTATCTAGGGCATATAATTACCCCACAGGGCGTAAAACCCAACCCTGATAAAATTTCGGCTATAGAAAAATACCCCTTACCAAGAACTGCAAAACAAATAAAGCAATTTTTAGGCTTACTTGGTTATTACAGGAAATTTATTCCGGACTTCGCTCGTATAACGAAACCATTAACTCAGTGCCTAAAGAAAAATAAAGGCGTTAACATTAACCAAGAATATATAGAATGTTTTGAAAAATGTAAGAGTTTGCTTATAAATGACCCCATATTGCAGTACCCAGATTTTTCCAAAGAATTTATCCTTAGAACTGATGCTTCTAACGTTGCCCTTGGTGCCGTTCTCTCACAAGGACCCTTGACCTCCGACAAGCCTATTTCATTTGCGTCCCGTACATTAAATGACAGCGAATTAAATTATAGCACGATTGAGAAAGAATTATTAGCGATTGTTTGGGCAACTCAATATTTTAGACCCTACCTCTTTGGACGTAAATTTAAAATTATTACTGACCACAAACCTTTGCAGTGGATGATGAACCTTAAAGAGCCCAATGCCAGAATCACCCGATGGAGTTTGAAACTATCCGAATACGATTTTACAGTAATATATAAAAAAGGAAAATCTAATACCATCGCAGACGCATTGTCACGCATAGAAATACATAACGAAGTTAGTTCAATGATAGCAAATTCACCTGAAACTCCCAATGTCCATGACTTAGAGGACAGACAGACAGAGACAAACCATACAAGTAACGAAAGTCCAATTTTAGAAATTCCTATTTCCGATGATCCACTTAACAAATTCACTAGACAAATAGTATTACGCATTATTGACCGAAAATCACGTACCTCTGATACTCTAACAAAGCCGTTTGAAACACATTTAAGGACATACGTTGAAATCTGTAAAGGAAATTTGGAACTGGAATTAATAACCGCAATTACTAAACATGTTGATCCTAAATACCGCACAGCAGTACTAGTCCAACCTATAGAAGAAATGTATACCATAGTACCTATCATACAAAATACATTCAAAAACACGTCGATGAAATTAGTACTAGTAAAGTCTGAAATAGAAAATGTTTCCAATTTTGATCGACAACAAGAAATTATCCGTAAATACCACGAAGGCAAGACAAATCATCGCGGTATTAATGAGTCATATTTAGCATTGGCACACAAATATTTTTGGCCAAAGATGCGCGAGAGCATTACGAAATACATAAACGAATGCATCGTGTGTGGTCAAGCTAAGTACGAACGTTGCCCGATTCGACCGCAATTCCAGGTAGTGCCGCCAGCAACAAAACCTTTCGTAACCGTCCACGCTGACACATTTACTGTTGAACGCGAAAAATACCTAACAATAATCGACTCATTCTCTAAGTACGCACAGGCATACCGGTTATCTGATGGTACCGCACTTAGTATTGTAAAAGCCCTATTACACTTTTGCACACATCATGGTCTGCCTTTAACTTTAGTAACGGATCAAGGTACCGAGTTCACGAATCAACTAGTCGCAGAATTTCTAAGAGTTCATAAAATTAATCACCATAAAGTCGCGGCGCACGCACCAAACGAAAACGGCATTATAGAAAAATTTCATAGTACTTTCCTAGAACACTTGCGAATACTGAAACTTGAAAACAATAGTGAGCATTCGAAGCACTTAGTACCTTACGCCTTACTAGCATATAATAGTTCAATACATAGTTTTACTAAATGTCGACCCTATGACTTAATTACCGGACACTTCGACCCACGTGACCCTATTGACATTGACATAACAGAACTTCTATTGCAAAACTATACTGATGACCATCGTAACAAAATGAAAACTGTTTATAACCTTGTGCATAATTCCTGCTTGGCCCAACGAGAATCCATAATGAGAAGAGTAAACATGAATAGAGATCCTAACGTTGAATATTCCCCCCAGCAAGAAGTTTACATACAAAACCCTCTGGCAGATAGACAAAAAATAGCTCCTAGATACACCCATGATACAGTTAAGGAGGACTTACCTGTCCACATTATACACCTCCAAGAAACGAGGCCCCGTCCCTAAATCCCGACTTAAGCCAGTACGTAAATCTCAATTGTTACAGGCCACTTCTACTGACGTGGACATGGACCAACCTCGCCCTAGCTCAAGAAATCCACCTTGAAAGTTTTGATGATGGACCCGGAATACTGCCTTTTAAAATGGGACCAACAAAAGTAGTTTCCCACTACCATACATTTTTGCAAAGTATTCAGCTTGACAAGTTACATGACGACATTGACCTCATCAGAACACAGCTTACTAACGCAAGTAATTCCTTAACTAATAATACATTTCGTTTCTTTCAATCCCAAATTAAATATTTGTATTCTAAACTCAATAAGTTTTCAGCGCAGTTGAGTACTTTTTCTAGCAAAAGAGTGCGACGAGGACTCATAGATCCTTTAGGTTCAATTATTAAAAGCATAAGCGGAAACTTAGACCATAATGACGCCATTAGATATGATAATGCTCTCAGAATTCTGAAAAATAATGATGAAAAATTGTCGAAAACCTTTAATGAACATATAAGCTTAAATAAAAAATGGATGTTTGAACACAAGAAAATATTATCAGCATTGAATATCAATCAGCAGATTTTAAGTAAAGAATTATTTAAATTAAAGAATGACACTACGTTTAACAATGGAAAACTGCTAGATTATGCATATCTTGCCCAAATGTTTAATATCGTTAGTGAAAATGCAAACGATTTATATACTGAATTAATACGTATAGAAAATATATTAGCTTTCAGTAGGTTAAGTAAGGTGCACCACTCTATTTTAAGTGTAAGTTCTCTCAGGGACATGATTGGAAAATTGCACGAGATATATAGCAAAGATCAAATTTTAGATTTAGATACTAGAGATTGCTACAATTTCATAAATGTAGGTTCTTATTTTTCTAAGAATGATTTAGTAGTTGTCCTAAAAGTACCAATTATTTATCAAGGTTCATTTGATTTTTATAAGTTATGTCCATTGCCAAACAAATACGGGCGCATCCTTATTCCTCCATATCCTTACATAGCAACCAACCCTCAAGAATATGTGTACGTAGAGGCAGAATGCCCTAAATCTGGCGACTGGTACATCTGCGAACAAAAACTCAGCCATCAAATTCGTACGGAGCAAGACTGTATTCACAAACTCATTCATTTACAGGAGATAGATGGAACGTGTAAAACCACGCCTATCTCTCTGTCTAAGGAGGCTCTATTGGAGCTGGACGATCAACACTATGCCATCACATTTCCAAACCCTACTAAAGTACAGACCAACTGTCAGCAGGAGCAACATATTATTTTGAATGGAAGTTACGTCGCAACTATCCCGCAGCACTGCTCTCTCAGGTCTTCGCAGTTTACCATAGTAAACATCAACAACAAACTCCGAGGTCATCCACTGAGAATAATGTCAATACAATCAGAAACCAGAAACCAGCAATCTAGCACCATCCTGAGAATGAATTCTATCAATTTGAGCAATCTTGAAGCTATCGAACAACAAATATCTATGGAAAAACCGATCGAGGCTGACGCGATCCAATCTTCAACCGTCTACCATACTACAATGCCATTGTACCTTATCATACTACTCGGTGCAGGTGCAACAGCCTTCATACTATATAGAAAACATCGAAACACAGCGAAAGTCGACATAAACAAACAAGAAAATATAGAGCTGCAGAAAGCCGCTACATTTGCACTAAACCTAGCAAATAGTAGCTCGACTTAGAGGGGAGGTGTTAGGCATGTACCCAACCCAGCGCTACGTCATCGCGTGAGCAGCTCGTATGACGACTCTACGTCACCACGTTACGTCACCACGCTACGTCGCCAGCGCAGTGAATATTAGGCAATCAGTTTCATCCTTACAATAAAACCAGAGTGCAAAGTGGCTCGCGGCCTTTTGACACCTAACATCGGGTCCTATAGGACAACACGAAACAATTCGTGATAGCTTAAGAAAAACTGTATTCTTTTATATTAATTAAATTTTATTATTTTAAAAAATCACAATTATAATTCATCTCCTCCGCTGCTGCCCCCTCTATAATTGGCATGTAGGTTGCTTGGGGAGTGTAGAGGAGCCTTGAGAGAAGACTTTCCAAAATTCCCACGGGAACGGGAAAAAACGAAATTTTTCGTTCTACTGGTCGTAGAAAGTTGAAATTCGGCATGTAGGTTGCTTGGGGAGTGTAGAGGAGCATTGAGAGAGGACTTTTCAAAATTCTTACGGGAACGGGAAAAAACGGGATTTTTCGTCTTACTGGTCGTAGAAAGTTGAAATTCGGCATGTAGGTTGCTCGGGAAGTTTAGAGGAGCATTAAGAGAGGACTTTCCAAAATTCCCACGGGAACGGGAAAAACGGGATTTTTCGTTTAACTGGTCGTAGAAAGTTGAAATTCGGCATGTAGGTTGCTTGGGGAGTGTAGAGGAGCATTGAGAGAGGACTTTCCAAAATTCCCACGGGAACGGGAAAAAACGGGACTTTTCATTTTACTGGTCATAGAAAGCTGAAATTTGGCATGTAGGTTGCATGGAGAGTGTAGAGGAGAATTAAGAGAGGGTTTTCCAAAATTCCCTCGGGTACGGGAAAAAACGGGATTTTTCGTTTTACTGGTTGTAGAAAGCTAAAATTCGGCATGTAGGTTGCTTAGGGAGTGTAGAGGAGGATTGAGAGAGGGCTTTCCAAAATTCCCACGGGAACGGGAAAAAACGGGACTTTTTGTTTTACTGGTCGTAGAAAGCTGAAACTCGGCATGTAGGTTTTTTGGGGAGTGTAGAGGAGCATTGAGAGAGGACTTTTCAAAGTTCCCACGGGAAAGGGAAAAACGGGATTTTTCGTTTAACTGGTCATAGAAAGCTGAAATTTGGCAAATGGGTTCCTTGAGGAGTGTTGAGGAGGATTAAGAGAGGGATTTCCAAAATTCCCACTGGAACGGGAAAAAACGGGATGTATGGATCTGCGCTAGGCAGAGTTGGACAGGGATAAATACATAGATATAATACTGTGAAGAAAGTGTACCTTGCTTTCACTGCGTCGCTTCTCGCAGGGCCCTGCTTGCATCCACGGCGCTCTTCAGCTCGATCCACTTTGAGATGGTGTATGGGTGTGTGTGTGTGTATGTTTATAAGGTATATAAAGCCCGAAAACCGTACTTTGGTATTTAATTATGCGCACTAGCACTCGGCGCGTACCGACCGAATCTCGAGAGCTTTAGAACTGTCACCTTGACAGGTCAGAAGAGTATTTCTGAAGGATACACTGAGAGGCGTATTTTCCTATCAAGGTTGAAAACCGAACATTCCCCCGCCCAAGCCATTTCCAATGGCTTAATCCCGAAACAATCCGAATAGAAGAAACCGAAGCCTAATCCACAGGCAGCCGAGAAAGCTTGGCAATCGCTCGTTGTAAGACCGTGCCTTGAGCCAACTTAACGTCAGCAACCCGAACCGTACCATCTTTGCCGGGGTACAACTAAACGATACGTCCACGACGCCAATGTAGAGGAGGGGCGTTTTCCTCCTTTAATAGAACCAAATCTCCCACCTTGGGAGGGGCAGCAGGGTCATTCCACTTGACTCTCTGCTGTAGAGTATGGAGATACTCCAAATGCCAACGATGCCAAAATCTTTGTGAAATTTGCTGTAACAGCTGGAACCGAGTTAACCGATGCAGTTTCTCCTCTTGGAGGGGGAATTCAGGAACGCCATTTAAAGGCTGACCGATTAGAAAATGACCCGGAGTTAGAACCTCTGGGTCGTTAGGATCCGAAGAAAGGGGACACAGAGGTCGCGAGTTTAAAACGGCCTCTATTTTGCAAAATACGGTACTTAACTCCTCGAAAGTGAGAATGGTCTCTCCGATTACCCGTTTGAGATGAGTCTTGGCTGACTTCACAGCTGACTCGAACAAACCTCCCCATGAAGGGCATGCTGGGGGGTCAAATATCCATGAAATTCCACGACAAGCTAACTCATGACCGATTGTTCTTTGATTCTCAGTCAAAAAACTTTGAACTTCTCGTAAATAATTGTTAGCACCCTTGAAGTTGGTACCGCAATCCGACCGAATGATAGTAGGCAGCCCACGCCTAGACACAAACCGAGAAAGAGCTGCTATAAAAGCTTCTGTGGAAAGTTCCGAGACTACTTCCAGATGGACACTCTTAGTGGCCAAACAAACCAAAACGCATAGATAGACCTTTGTGATTTTCGGTTTCCGCAATTTATGTGATTTCACAAGGAACGGCCCTGCAAAATCTGTGCCAACACCTTCAAAAGGTCTGGCTGCTACAACCCGATCGCGAGGCAAATTACCCATTAACGGTTGAGTGGTAGATCCCTTCAGTTTGTAACACGGTATGCAGTTAGTGGTGACCTTATTAACCGCTCGTCGAGCCGATAATACCCAATATTTGCGTTGCAGAATACCTAACAACGTATTTGGACCGACATGTGCATTTTTTAAATGTAAATCCCGAATCAAAATAGTTACAAAGTGACCCGATTTAGGAAGCACTAACGGATGTCGCGAATCATAGGGTAAGTCCGAATTTTGTAGTCTACCACCTACCCGAAGCAACCCCTTAGAGTCTAGGAAGGGGGTTAGACGTTTCCAGTGGCCCTTAAGCCTTCGATTATTCCGCAGAGTATCAATTTCCTCGCCGAAGTTCTGGTTTTGAATTAAAGCTACACAAACCAACAAAGATTCTTCCCTCTCTTCAGGTGACAAATATTCCGATTTGATTTTGTTATCTTTATTCCGACAGTTATGAGAAAATCTCCGTAACCAACCTACGACACCGATTAATTTGTCGAGAGAACTATACCGATTTAAAACAGCAAAATCCGAAACCGTTTGATCTTTACCGCTGGTTGCTACTAAGCAACGCAAACCAGGTAGCACAGCTGGCGCCTGTACTACCGAAACAGGCCAATGGGATTCAGGCCCCTGGAGCCATTTCGGACCCCACCATAAAGGATGGGAAACCAAGTCTGATGACTGACAACCTCGGGATGCACAGTCAGCCGGATTCATCTGGCCTGGAACGTGCCGCCACGAAATGTGTACCGCAGAATTCAGTAACTGTGACACGCGATTCGCTTCAAATACCTGTAGAGTATGAGGTGGCGTTTTAAGCCACGACAGGACAATGGAGCTGTCCGTCCATCCGTAAACCTCCGAGACATCCATGGTTCTTTGCAAACAAAGACAAACATGATGCAGGAGCTTAGCTAAGAGCACGGCTCCACACAATTCCAACTTTGGAATGGTGAGCCGAGATCTGATGGGAGCGACCTTACTCTTTGCCATGATCAGGTGAACCGAAGAAGAACCGTCCTCAGTGATGGTACGTAAGTAGACCACTGCTGCGTATCCTAATTCCGACGCGTCACAAAATCCGTGAACCGAAACTTGGCACGTTGACTTGGGAAACATACATCGCGGAACCTCGATCCGATTGAGGTTACATAAATCCATTTTGAACCGAATCCAGTCTCTCGCTAGACTCCCACCGATTTCCTCGTCCCATGTTAACTTTTCAAGCCACAAACGCTGGAGTAAACACTTTGCCCAGAAGGTTACCGGGCAAATCCAACCTGTAGGATCATACATCCGAGCAACGGTAGACAAGATTTGTCTTTTCGTAATCAAATTATCCGAAGTTAAAGTCGTCCGATACGAGAAATTATCCGAAACCGGATTATATTGAACACCTAAGACCGAAACCGAACTATCCACTTCAGGATTATCAAACAAATGTGGAACTTGCAAATGATCTTCTGGTAAGTCCTTCAGAAGTGCAGGACAATTGGATATCCATTTACGCAACTCGTATCCTGCCGAATCCATTATTTGGATTAATTCCCGTTGGAGTAAGAGAGCCTCCTTTTCCGTATCCGCTCCTGTCAAAATATCATCGACATAGATATGTTGCTCTAGTGTGGCCGCAGCCTTAGGAAACCGTTCGCGTTCTCTATTTGCGAGTTCTAGTAAAGTCCGAATAGCCACGAAGGGGCTAGATTTTAAACCATAAGTATTTGTGTTCAATTCGTAAACGAGCAGCGGCTCATGAGGCGACTCACGCCATAGAATCAATTGAAACCGCCTGTCCGAAGGATCAATCCAAGTTTGACGAAACATCATTTTAATATCCGTCACGAAAACAATCTGATGCTTCCGAAAGTGCATCAAAATCTCCGTGATGTCCCTGTGAAGTTTAGGACCCGCATGTAGACAATTATTTAGGGATGCGCCCGACGACGTGGCGCAGCTCCCATCGAATACGACCCGCAGTTTCGATTGTTCATCTTTACATACAGCATGATGAGGAATGACGTAAAACTCCTGACCCGATTGAAAGTCGAACTTTGAAAGTGACATATGACCGAGACTTGAATACTCCCGCATAAAGTTGACGTACTTTTCGCGTAAGGCAGGCTTCGCCTTAAGTCTACGTTCTAAAGCCAGAAACCGTTTCTCCGCAATGGCGCGGGAATCCCCTAAAACCGGTCGCGATGATATAAAAGGCAATTTAGTCATAAACCGTCCGTCATTCAACCGTACTGTATTATTTTTATAATGAAGCTCACACTCCTGGTCTAATGGATTAGACTGGCGCGCTTGGGGTGGCTCTTCCACCTTCCAAAACTTCTCTAAGGTATCCGAAATTGACGCACCAAAAAACTCCGAATCATCTATTAGAGTTGAGGCAGCCGGCTGCACTAGCACAGGGCCTAACAACACATAGCCGAAAACCGAATTATAAGCCGTCAGCCCGTTAGGCTGTAATACTATTTTATCTCCTCCAACTAGAGCGCCAAAAACATCCGAACCTAATAATAAATCGATGGCTGCCGGTGAACCGAAATTTGGATCTGCCAGAGTTAAGCCCTCTGTAAGCCGAAGAACCGAATTATTTAAAGTAAGTGCAGGCATGTGACCGATTACATTTTTCATACTAACCACCGGAGTGGTAACCATAGGAAACCGCTTAGTAACCGGAGAGAAGGTCAACGAACCCTTCCCACAAATACCAATAGCCTTTGTATTACCAATACCCCGAATATGGTTGTCCGATGGCTCTAGCCGTAATCCTAGCCTGCGAGCTAAATCCGAAGTTATTAAAGACCCCTGCGAGCCTACGTCCAGTAACGCCCGAACTTCAATGCCCTTATCCAAATCCAAATTAAAATAAACTTTTACTAAAGCCGTGGGCAGTAGCACTGTTACTGGAAGTAGCCCCGAGGCAGTATGACCAAGAGAAACCGTATCCTATGGTCTACTATACTGCTGGTCGTGATGACGGGCAGTATCTCTTTCGCCATGACGACGTTGGTCATGACCATCACGAACCTGACCCTCACCTTGGTCATACTCTCTCCGCTGTTGAGCCTGATGAGGAGACGGAGGTTGAGTGCGAGACGGATTCACTCTTCGTCCAGACCGAGAAGGCGAGCCACGGTGCGACCGTGAAGGAGAACCACGGTGTGGCCGTGGTGGATCTGAAGCAATATGACCCCCGCCCGTACGGGCCGGTGACCGCTCAGCCGAACGTCGCTGGTTAGGGTGGCCCTGATGAGAGCCCGACCGATTGAAACACAATAAGGGATGATGTTTCCTACTCCCACACGATGCACAGTTAGGAACCCGATTACAATATTTATATCCATGTGGTCCGAGGCAAAAGAAACAAAACCGATTTTTCTGCACATAATCCTTCCGAGCATATGGGGACATCGCTTTGAACTCCGAACAGTGTGGAAGATCACGATGGTCCCGATCTCCACAAAAGCCACAAGGCTGGATAAGTGTCACTCCTGTGAACTGCGGTGCCCTACGACGTGGCCTAGATGGACTCGCAACAGGCTCCTGAACAGGATGCACAGGGTCAGCCCTGGCACATTCCAATAACCGACATTCTACCTCGAGAAATTCCTGTAAATCCGAAAATGTTGGAATGGTCTCCGCTTCATTCCCACACTTTTGCTCAAACCGAGTCTTCAAATTGGTAGGCAATTTTGCCAGGCAAATATGGAGAAGTAGGAACGACCACTCCATGACAGGAAAACCAAGACGCTCCAGTGAGTTGACAGCCATAATGATTGGATTGAGAAACTGTGCCCGCAGACCGATAAGTTTGGGAGACACAGACGGCAGGTTAAGGATTTGGTCCACATGCACGTCTGCCAGCCGACGGGTATTTTGGTACCTTTTCATTAAAAGTTCCCTTGCAATTTGGTAACCCTCATCCTGTATCCGCAAATGTTGGATCAAACCCCGAGCTTCACCGGAGAGGCACGACATGAGATAGGCCAACTTTTGAGCCCCCGATAAGTCCGAACGTGAATCCACTAAACTATCAAACAGATTAATGAATCCCACCCATTGGTCCATTGCCCCAGCAAAGGACGGTAATTGTAATGTAGGCAACCGAGATAATAGTCCGTCTGACTCCGACCGACTTGAATCCGACTTACTATCCGACCTATCGATAGTTTGTTTATATTGGAAATTCGCCTCCATTAGCTTATCGAAAGCCTCTAAACCGCGCGTATACTCAAGGCGACATGCAGCAAGAATTTCCGCCTGGGCTTGCACGTCCAAATCCGCTAGTTCGATAATCCGTTGAAACGCCTCTTCAAATTTTAAAAATTCCGTATTTACCGTTAATAGGCGCATTTTCAATCGACCCGCATGCTCCGATCGCGTAATAAGGTCCGCACTATCAATCAACCATTGTAATTTAACTTTAAATACCGAGAAACTATGTTTAAACGACATCGCAATGTTTATCAATCCACTCACCGAAAATAAACAATTAAATCCGTATATTACTTGTCAAACAGAAAACACCGAATGTTGTACGTATTACGCAAGCCGAAATTCACTTATTCACTTCACTATTTCACTAGAACACTTATTTAAACCGTAAATAAACACCAATAAACCAAAACAAAACAAACATAACAAATTACCAGTAGATAACACAGACAAGTGATTGATAAGAATTGTCAAACGTCAAACGTCAAATTCAAGTGACACCATAGAAATCCGAACTGTCATATATGACAGCGTTTATTAACACAAGCCCGAACACACCCAAGTTACCAACCCACTATTAAAAATATAAACCGAATTGAAATTCGAAGGTAGGTATAAAATCCTTTGTTCGAAGATAAAATAAGGTCAATCCGACCGAAATAACCAAAATAAACCGAAATAAAGCCGAAACAAGCACGCTCTGCTACCAAAAATGTATGGATCTGCGCTAGGCAGAGTTGGACAGGGATAAATACATAGATATAATACTGTGAAGAAAGTGTACCTTGCTTTCACTGCGTCGCTTCTCGCAGGGCCCTGCTTGCATCCACGGCGCTCTTCAGCTCGATCCACTTTGAGATGGTGTATGGGTGTGTGTGTGTGTATGTTTATAAGGTATATAAAGCCCGAAAACCGTACTTTGGTATTTAATTATGCGCACTAGCACTCGGCGCGTACCGACCGAATCTCGAGAGCTTTAGAACTGTCACCTTGACAGGTCAGAAGAGTATTTCTGAAGGATACACTGAGAGGCGTATTTTCCTATCAAGGTTGAAAACCGAACACGGGACTTTATGTTTTACTGGCCGTAGAAAGCTGAAATTCAGCATATAGGTTGTTTGGGGAGTGAAGAGTAGCACTGAGAGAGGACTTTCCAAAATTCCCACGGGAACGGGAAAAACGGGATCTTTCGTTTTACTGGTCATAGAAAGCTGAAATTTGGCAGGTGAGTTCCTTGGGGAGTGTAGGGGAGCATTAAGAAAACATTTACCGAAATTCTTACGGGAACGGGAAAAAACGGGATTTTGCGTTTTACTGGTTGTAAAAAGCTAAAATAAGTAGTAAGTATAAGTATTGTAAGTTTATACTGTAAATAGGCCGCAAAGGGCTCTTTAACCGACTTCTAAAAAAGGAGGAGGTTATGCATTCCACCTTATGTATTTTTTTATGTAGGTATGTTCACCGATTTCTTGGTCAATTGTGGACCTGCTTGCTTGCTTGCCTGTATGCTTGCTTGCTTGATATCTTGGTTCTTTGGAATACTCATGGTACACGCGAGCGAAGCCGCGGGCAAAAGCTAGTCTATATATATAAAATTCTAAACTGACTGACTGTTGATATATCAACGCACAGCCCAAACCACTGGACCTAGAGACTTGAAATTTTGCACATAGATACCTTATACAATGTAGGCATCCACTAAGGAAGGATTTTTGGGAATTCCCACGGGATAAGAAAAAACGAGATTTATATATTCAGTTCAACGGAATCCTATGAACTATAATTACTAGACTCTTAAAATTTGGCATAGAAGTAGATAATCATAATAGTGAAAAACAGTTTTAAGGATTTTCAGAAATTCCCACGGGATAAAGAAAAAACGGGATTTATCGTTTTACTGGTCGTAGAAAGTTGAAATTCGGCATATAGGTTGCTTGGGGAGTGCAGAGGAGCATTGAGAGAGGACTTTCCGAAATTCCCACGTGAACGAGATAAAACGGGATTTTTCGTTTTACTGGTCGTAGAAAGCTGAAATTCGGCATGAGTTGCTTGGGGAGTGTAGAGGAGCATTGAGAGAGAATTTTCCCCGTATTAAGAAAGTATTTTCCGAAATTCTTACGGGAACGGGAAAAAACGGGATTTTGCGTTTTACTGGTTGTAAGCTAAAATTTCAAAATTCATAAGTTTATACTGTAAGTAGCCCGCAAAAGGCTCTTTAACCGACTTCAAAAAAGGAGGAGGTTATGCATTCCATTTTATGTATTTTTTTATGTAGGTATGTTCACCGATTTCTCGGTCAATTGTGGACCGATTTTAAAAATTATTTTTTTATTCGAAAGAATATAATATACTCCTGAGATGGTCCCATTGTCACGCAAGCAATCTTGCTTGCATGCTTGCTTGCTTGATATCTTGGTTCTTTGGAATTCTCATGGTACACGCGAGCGAAGCCGCGGGCAAAAGCTAGTCTATATATATAAAATTCTAAACTGACTGACTGGCTGTTGATATATCAACGCACAGCCCAAACCACTGGACCTAGAGTTTTGAAATTTTGCACATAGATACCTTATACAGTGTAGGCATCCACTAAGGAAGGATTTTTGGGAATTCCCACGGGAACGGGAAAAAACGGGATTTATAGATTCGATTCCGAGTGACCGTATCTCTGTAACTATAATAACTAGACTCTACAAATTTGATACACAAGTAGGTATTACAATAATGAATACATCGATTTCAGGATTTTTCAAAATTCTCACGGGATAAGGAATAAACGGGATTTATAAATTCAGTTCAACGGAATCCTATGAACCATAATTACTAGACTCTTCAAATTTAGCACAGAAGTAGGTAATTATAATAGTAAAAAACAGTTTTAAGGATTTTTGGAAATTCCCACGGGATAAAGAAAAAACAGGATTTTTCGTTTTACTGGTCGTAGAAAGCTGAAATTTGGCATGAAAGTTGCTTGGGGAGTGTAGAGGAGCATTGTGAGAGGAATGTCCAAAACTCCCACGGGAACGGGAAAAAACGGGATTTATATATTCGATTCCGAGTGACCCTATCTCAGTAACTATAATAACTAGACTCTTCAAATTTAATATACAAATAGGTATTACATTAGTTAAAATACGAATTTCAGGATTTTTCAAAATTCCCACGGGATAAGAAAAAATCCGGATTTATATATTCAGTTCAACGGAATCCTATGAACCATAATTACTAGACTCTTCAAATTTGGCATAGAAGTAGGTAATTATAATAGTGAAAAACAGTTTTAAGAAAAAGAAAGAAAGAAAGAAAATACATTTATTTACAACATCACAAGACACATCATCAATATTTTACAAAACATAAGGCAACACTAAAGCTAAAGATAGAATGTGTCATTGCGGTTGCAAATCGGACACTGGCTCAGCATAATGCTGAGGCGTTTAAAACACCCCAGCGCTGATTTTCAGCCAGTACCGTTGGAGACACCTGGATCGCTGTTTAGATAGATAAATAAATAAACTGCACACTAATAGCTACATACATAAGACTACATGCGTAAATAAATAATTTGTAAATTGTAAAAGCAAATAATAATAACTTAATTTCTTGAACATAATTAGTATATCTCACTTGCCAAGTATACAACCCTGCGCGGACTAAAACGAAAAATGAAAAATGAAATAACCGAGACAATAAAAATCAAAGAAGTTTTGTGAAATAGTGCTGGAAAGGAGAGGAAATTATGGTTTTTGCAATGACAACAAATAGCCTTTAAGCTTTCGCCCAAAGGTGTACCTGCTAGTCACACTTAGGATGGGAGGGGGGATGTCATTCCAGCACTTAGACGCCGCAAACCTAAAACTCCCTCGAAACGCCGCCGTCCGGTGCGGCGGCACAATAGCCTTAAGTCTGCGCAAACTTTTCAACCATGAGATTTTTTAAATAAGGTAGGAAGGCGTCTTGTGTCGCACTACACCGAACAAAAGAGTTGCAAGGTGCAAGTGCCTCCGATTGTGCATCTTAAGCAGATCAGCAGCGTTCAAGTACGGAGTGACATGGGACCGAGGAGGGACTTTGAAGCAAAAACGAGCACATGCGTTTTGAACTCGTTGGAGCAATCTCCTAGAACGACCAAGTAAGCAACCATCATAAACGACGTCACAATAGTTCATCCTAGACAATACGAGTGATTCACACAGTCGGACACGCAAATCCACACTGAGGTAATCACGAATATTGTAAAGAATCCGAAGGCGATAGAAGCAGCTGCTAACTAACTGAGCAATATGGCTCTCGAAGCGTAACTCGCCGTCCATAATTAGCCCAAGATTTCTTGCTACGTCTACCCTTTCTATTGGTTCGCCCATGATAGCAACATCCTCGGAAGCCAGGTATTTCAGAGTATTACGAATTTGATGCCTGGATCCAAATATAAGATACTTGGACTTTCCGGGATTAAGAGCCAGACAGCACCTCCCCGACCAAGAGAAAACCCGATCAAGGTCCGCGTTAATGTTCTTCACGACGGTGACTGCATCTGAAGGCACACTGGATGCATACAGTTGCAAGTCATCGGCGTAAAGATGGTATCTACTGTTCTTTATACAAGAAACGATATCAGCGATGTAAAGTATAAAGAGCAGCGGACCCAAGATCGAACCTTGCGGCACTCCTCTGTTCACAGAACTAAGGGAAGACCGCAAAGCACCATCATTCATTCCACGTAACTCAACCGCCTGTGCCCGGCCAGACAAGTAACTGTCAAACCACCTAATCGCCATAGCATCAAATCCGTAATATGACATCTTAGATAATAGCAAGGACAAATTGATGCAATCAAAAGCCCTAGAGAAATCCAAAAGAACCAAAATGGTACTTCTGCCAGCATCCCTTGCCTGTAAGATGTTATCGACTACATCGAGTAATGCAGTAGCAGTCGATCGACCCTTGCGAAAACCCGACTGTAGTTCAGGCAGGATGCTATTTTTCTCCAGGTATTCCGACAGCTGATCACAAATTACCCTCTCTAATATCTTCGATGTGCAAGGAAGGATACTTACAGGACGAAGGTCGGATAGGTCAGCTGGATTCGGTTTCTTAGGTAATGGAGTCACTCGAGCGTTTTTCCAGTCCTTCGGGAATGTTGTAGTCGTAATACTTTTTTTAATAATAAATGTCAAAATGTCAGCAGTCTTTGAAAGTGTCAAATGAAGCATGTCAACAGAAATCGAGTCCAGTCCCTTTGCTGTAGATTTTATCCTAGTAATAATTTTAGCAACAGTCTTCGATGTCGTTGTAGTAAGTTTAAAAGTCGAGTCTCCATGTCTGTGAAATTCATAAAAAGACAAGTCAGATATAGATACTTGCGACTGCCCTGGAACGTTGAGAAAATGGCGATTTATTAAGTCAGGGTCATTAAAGTGGTTAGGTAAAGTCAAAGTCAAAGTCAAAATGATTTATTGCATATCACATTACAGGCATAAGCTGGAATAATAGATTAGGTATACATGTGACGCCCCGTAAGGGCACGGCAATATCAGAGGGCTATTTTACAATTAAACACTTTAGACATTGTTCCTATATTTCTTCTAATTAACAGCATATTTTATTTAAAAACATTTCCAAAAAACCAATCCAAACAGCCACACATCCGTATCCCTATTACTACGTATATACGTAGGTCGTTTTGCACTTGTGGCTCTGGGAGAACTGTGCGCTTCAAGTTTTTCCAGAGATTTTTACTGTCAGTTGTGTCGTTGATATGTTGTTCGAAGAAGGCACGCTTCTCGTTGTGGATTGCTGCAATAACGAGATGCTTTAGATCCAAGTAGTACTGCCTATGCGAGTCCAACTTAGTTCGCTTAAATCTCGAATGCGCTTCGTTTCGTAGACTCATCATAAGCCTCACATTACTGGTGAGCCATGGTTTTGGTGCCTCCTTCACCACAACCGTCTTCTCTGGCGCATGTCTGTCAAAAAGTTCCAGTAGAAGGTCATCAAAGCGTCTCACCATTTCGTCAACGTCTTCAAGGAGAGTTATCTGGCTCCAGTCCATTTCGTCAAGGTCACGGTAAAATTCAATAAAGTTTATGTCTTTTAAGGGTCTATAAGTAATCTTGGTTGGTGTCTGTTTTCGCTTTTTAATGTTTAACTCGGTAGTAACGAAGGCATGAGCACCGAGTTCCGGGACATGCTTCACATCCACATTTTCCACGCGAGCGTCAGTGCATACAAGGTCTATGGTCGTTTCACTATGGCTAGTAAAATGAGTTGGTTCTTTTACGTACTGTGTCAAGTTAACTGTAGTCAGAAACTGTGTCAACTGTTTAAATTTATTGTCGTTGTGGTCGGAATAATTTATGTTTAAGTCACCAAGTAAAATCAAACGGTCGTAGTTAGTAAATGATGTAATTGAGTCAGTTTAAGCGTCGAAGAAAGTATCAATATCAAGCCACGGAGGACGGTACGCGGTGCCTACAATTAATTTCTTACAATTAATTGTAAGCTTAAGCCACATTTGCTCGACGACCGCGGCAGGAGGGTGCGGCAGCGTACGCGCGTTCATGCCTCGGCGCAAATAAAACCCCACTCCGCCTCCTCTAGCGCGGACGTCAGCCGGCCGTGGCACGTGTCTCAGTCGGTATCCTGGCACAGTGGGCGCGCGCCCCTCCTGCCCGGCGCGAAGCCAAGTCTCATTGATGCATATCACATCTGCGTCAGTCTCAGTTATGATCGAAATCAACTCGTCGTGCCCGGTACTGAGGGATCCAGCATTAAACAACCCAACTTTGAAGTTTTTTAAATTTTAGCATGACAATAATAAGAAAATACGTAACAAAAATAACAAGCGGGTAGCTGTATACATGTAAGTAAAGTACCTACAATTTGACATAAATATAATAAATAAAATGTAATCATAACGGATTGCCTGAGTGAAATATGTGTAAGCGTGTATACAAGTACATAATATATTAATTAAAATTACATCATTCCAGAGTGATCTACCAAGCGATGCACGGTCGAGTGCAAAATCCACACCTGCAATGACACCAAAGAAATAATACACTACAGGTAGGAAAGCCATAACATCAAAATAAAACTTATTAAAAATACAAATAAAAAAGTAAATTGACAACACAAATAATAACGAATAAACGACACTACATTGTTTCAGATTTTCAAAGAAAACAAAATAAAAACAAAGACAAAAACAAGAATAAAAACAATAACAATAACAACTACGCATCGCTGCGACTGCCACCCTCGGCTCGAAAAATATCTAAATCGAGTGGGCGACGCAAACGATGGCACGGCTGGCCATCCCTTTGGCGGGCAAATAACTTGCCATCACGGGTCCACACATATCGCCAGGCGGCGGCGCGCGCCGCTTCCCAAGCCCGCTGGAACAGCTGACGGTTGGTGGCGGTGAGGCGCTCGTTCACATAGAAGGGCTGCGGCGGGGCCGCCAGGCCCAGGTCCACGGTGGAAACGCCGCGGCGCACGCGCGCGGACCGCAGCACGTCGTCGCGCACGGCGCGGCGCGCCAGGCGCAGCACCAGCAGCCGCGGGCGGCCCGCGCCGCTCGCCCGGCCCGCGCGGTGAGCTGCCACCACGTCCCGCTCGTCCAGCTGTACGCCGAGCTTGGCGCAGACTCGCACCGCCAGCCCGGCCGCACTCTCCCCCGGCTCCTCCGGCACGTTGGACAGCTGCACGTCGTTGCCCAGGAGCTCCTGGTCGCGGTCGTTGAGCTCCAGCTGCAGGGCCGCGACGGCATCTTCGAGCACCCTGTGCGCCGCCGATACAGTGCTATTCGACACCTGGTGCTCTATGGCGTCGACGCGGCTGTCCAATCTATCGATTTTTTTATTAAATTCCGACAGGCTAGTTCTGATGTCCAAGAACTCCTGTCGGAAATCTTTGAGCTCCTGTCGGACAACCTGGAGTTCCTCCCTGAACAGCCGCATCTCCCGACTGAGGACTGACGACACACCTTCCATCTCATCGCCAGTCAGCGGCGCCTCCGAACGCAGCGTGCCGCCACGCGACGAACCCATATCCTTGGGTATACCCGAGGGGCTGGCCACAGGCGGCTGGTGAAGGCCTTTTACTGGGGTATCCGCCCTGTTGTCCCGCGGCTGCGACCTCTTACATGCCGGGCACTGCCAGTCCTGTGGGGCTGCGGCCGCAGCTGCCATGCCTACACAACCGTGGTGGTAGTCAACACCACATTTCTGACATATAACGCCACCACCCCGGGACATAAACTTTGCACAGGCACCACACTTCTGCATTGTTATTATATTTAGCCTACTAGTTATTAATGTTAATGCCTTGTTAAATTAAAAGTTGCGATTGGAATTGTTGTTGGTTGATTTGTTTACAATTCTGTAGGCACCCTGCACCACGGTATAAGCGGCGGCACTCGCTACGATTGCGGAGCGTAGCTGCAGTATTGGCAGAACCGGTTCGAACGCACAACGATGTCTTCCTCAGTACGGGGGCGAGCAGTGATACAGCTGATTTGAAGCGGCTGACCGGCCGGTCGAGTGATGAGTCATCCGCACGATCGCGTATTAGGCACCGTAACTTGTTTTATAACTTTACACTCCAATATCTCAGTTGTTTGTGGTCGGATTATAAAAACAAAAACTATTCCGCACTGCACAGTCTTGTAGCTTCACTGGAAGGATTCTTTTAAAAACTTTAAGTACACTTATTATATTATTTGGAATATTCAAACACAGAGACGATGTTAAAGCCAAGATATTTTTAAATTGACATGACATTTAAGGATTTTCAGAAATTCCCACGGGATAAAGAAAAAACGGGATTTATCGTTTTACTGGTCGTAGAAAGCTGAAATTCGGTATATAGGTTGCCTGGGGAGTGTAGAAGAGCATTGAGAGAGGACTTTCAAAAATTCTCACGGGAACGTGAAAAAACGGGATTTTTCGTTTTACTGGTCGTAGAAAGCTAAAAATCGGCATGTAGGTTGCTTGGGAAGTGTAGAAGAGCATTGAGAGAGGACTTTTCAAAAATCCCACGGGAACGGGAAAAAACGGGATTTTTCATTTTACTGGTCTTAGAAAGCTGAAATTTGGCAAGTGGGTTCCTTGGGGAGTGTAGAAGAGCATTAAGAGAGGTCTATTAAAAATTCCCACTGGAACGGGAAAAACGGGATTTTTCGTTTTACTGGTCGTAGAAAGCTGAAATTCGGCATGAGGGTGCTTGGGGAGTGTAGAGGAGCATTAAGAGAGGACTATCCAAAATTCCCACGGGAACGGGAAAAAACGGTATTTTTCGTTTTATTGGTCGTAGAAAGCTGAAATTTGGCACGAGTTGCTTGGGGAGTGTAGAGGAGCATTGAGAGAGGACTTTCCCCGTATTAAGAAAGTATTTTTCGAAATTCTTACGGGGACGGGAAAAAACGGGGTTTTGCGTTTTACTGGTTGTAAGCTAAAATTTCAAAATTCATAAGTTTATACTATAAGTAGGCCGCAAAGGGCTCTTTAACCGACTTCAAAAAAAGGAGGAGGTTATGCATTCCATTTTATGTATTTTTTTATGCAGGTATGTTCACCGATTTCTCGGTCAATTGTGGACCGATTTTAAAAATTCTTTTTTTATTCGAAAGAATATAATATACTCCTGAGATGATCCCATTGTCACGCAAGCAATCTTGCTTGCATGCTTGCTTGCTTGCCTGTATGCTTGCTTGCTTGATATCTTGGTTCTTTGGAATTCTCATGGTACACGCGAGCGAAGTCGCGGGCAAAAACTAGTCTATATTTTATATAAAATTCTAAACTGACTGACTGACTGTTGATATATCAACGCACAGCCCAAACCACTGGACCTAGAGACTTGAAATTTTGCACATAGATTCCTTATACAATGTAGGCATCCACTAAGGAAGGATTTTCGGGAATTCCCACGGGAAGGGGAAAAAACGGGATTTATAGATTCGATTCCGAGTGACCGTATCTCAGTAACTATAATAACTAGACTCTTCAAATTTGATACACAAATAGGTATTACAATAATGAAAACATCGATTTCAAGATTTTTCAAAATTCTTACGGGATAAAAGAAAGAAAGAAAGAAAAACATTTATTTTATAACAACAATAACACATACACAGGCAAAAATAAGAGTACAAACATAGACATAGACATAGGAATGTAGGTACATATTAGTGCTGCTACAAAAAGGGACCCGGCTCAGCATGTCGCTAGTTAAAAACCAGCACTGGTCTTCCGCCGGGCCACAGTACAGCAACATCACGGAAGGCCACACAAAACACACAAATTATATAATTATTATAAAAAAAGAGAAACTTATCATTCTAACAAAAAACTACCTGACTACGGAACCCTAAAAACTAAACATTCAAACATTCTATCAAATGCACAATATGGCTTTAGATCGAAACTATCAACTGCTGATGCTGTTCATGAACTAACGGACTATGTAGTGCGGGAACTAGACAATGGTAATAGAACAGTAGGAATATTTTTGGACCTCGCAAAAGCTTTCGATACGGTCTCTATTCCTATTTTATTGCGAAAGATAGAATCTTTGGGTATAAGAGGAACCCAGCTCAAATTATTTAAAAGTTATCTAAGTGAGCGCACCCAATGTGTCAAAATAGGCCATACTCTCAGTTGTGACCTTGAAAATAAACCTTTTGGAGTCCCACAAGGAAGTATTCTAGGTCCAACGCTTTTCTTAATCTATATTAATGACCTATGTGACCTAAAATTGGATGGTGGTAAAATTATTTCATATGCTGATGATACTGTTCTCTTGTTTTCTGCCAGCACAGAAAAAGAGGTCTACGAGCTCGCACAAAAAGGCTTTGATGTGGTTAATAACTGGCTCCGGGAACACATATTGTCACTAAATGCAGCAAAAACTAACTATGTACAATTCACAATGCGTAAATCGAATTATGCCACAACTAACCAAACAATAATTGCACATAATTGTAACTGCACTTCAGACTCATGCGTATGTCCTATGATTACAAAGGCAAAAAATATTAAATATCTGGGTGTTATAATAGATGACACACTCTCATTTAAACAACACATTGCCGCCTTAAGTGGTAGAGTCCGGAAGCTAATATATGTTTTTAAAAAGTTACGTGAATTTGCAGACTCTACAACGATGCGTCTAGTTTACTTTGGTTTGTGTCAGTCTATATTAACATACTGCATTACGTCATGGGGTGGCACATACAAATCTGCATTGTTAACCATTGAAAGGGCACAGCGAGCAATCCTAAAGGTCTCTACTTTTCGCTCTTTTCTGTATCCAACGGACCTTCTGTATAAATCCTGCAAGGTACTAACAGTGAGACAATTATTTATAATCAACACGGTTCTAAAACAGCATGCTGCTTTGCCATATAATATTCAAACTACTAACAAGCGACGTAAGGATATAGTTTGCCCACCAAATTTAAATAAGAAACACCCTTTCTCCTCCAGATTTCATGCATTCCTGGCACCATTCCTTTATAACAGGTTAAACGCCAAAGTTGAGTTTTATGCGCATAATTACATCCAAACTAAGAAAATTCTTCAAGAAGCACTTCAACACATGTCCTATGAAGATACAGAACTATTATTAGTTGTTCTAAAATAAACATAGTATAGTTCAGTTAGTTAGATAATTCTATTAGTTAGTTGGTTACTTAAATTACTTAAAACAATTTAAATTGTCCTAAATGATTTTGTTTCTTTTGCATGTAATTTAATATTTAAGTTAAGTTTTGTTAGCTCTTTTACACCTGAAACACAGGAATTTTCCTAGTTCAGGTATACATAACTGTTTTTGTTCTAATTTAAAATATTTTAGTGTATAAGTTATCTAATTGTACCTAAATGTAAAATTTAATAAAGATTTATTATTATTATTTATTATTATTTTATTCAAGGCTACCACAGACCGAAGCGCGGGGCGCGCGCGCGTCGGCAACGAAAACGCTTCGGTTTGTGGTGGCCCTAAAAGAATTTACTATGTTCCTGAGACCTTTGCCTCTTCCTAGCGGAACACGGAACACAAAAGAAACAAAAACAACAACAACCCAATGAAAACCCGATTAAACTAAATAAAACCAGTTCTTTCCTCTGATCTGGGAAACAGATCTAAAACTAAAATTATAACAAACAAAGAAACACAGTTTAAATTAAGAAAAAAAAAAAAAAAAAAAGTTAAGCTACAGTGGCAGACCCTTCGATTGCATGAAGCAACCATACATACACATGATAAGGAATAAACGGGATTTATATATTCAGTTCAACGGAATCCTATGAACTATAATTACTAGACTCTTCAAATTTGGCATAGAAGTAGGTAATTGTAATAGTAAAAAACGGTTTTAAGGATTTTTGGAAATTCCCACGGGATAAAGAAAAAACGGGATATTTCGTTTTACTGGTCGTAGAAAGCTAAAATTCGGCATGAAGGTTGCTTGTGGAGTGTAGAGGAGCATTGTGAGAGGAATTTCCAAAATTTCCACGGGAACGGGATAAAACGGGATTTATATATTCGATTCCGAGTGACCCTATCTCAGTAACTATAATAACTAGACTCTTCAAATTTGATACACAAATAGGTATTACATTAGTTAACATATATTAATTTCAGGATTTTTCAAAATTCCCACGGGATTTATATATTCAGTTCAACGGAATCCTATGAATTATAATTACCAGACTTTTCAAATTTGGCATAGAAGTAGGTAATCATAATAGTACCGAGCTGTACGCGCTGTTCAGAGCAGTGCAGATCGCAATGAAACACAGAGTGCAAAGCGTCAGCATTCTCAGCGACTCCAAGTCCTCGCTGGAGGCACTCAAAACGCCACACACGACGCACCCACTAGTCCAAGCAATAAAGACCCAAACTGTACAAGCGAGGGAGGCAGGAGTGGACATAAAATTCTATTGGTTGCGAGCTCATATTGGAACGCCAGGAAACGAGAGGGCAGATGAACTGGCAAAGCAAGCAGCAATTAGGAAAAAGACCGCTCCGAATTACGACGAGGTGCCGATATCTTACGTCAAAAGGTCAATAAGATTAGAGACGGTCGAAAAATGACCAAGAAGTTCTTCCCACAAGTGAGAGATGCAAACAGCATCGTAAAAAAACTCAAACTCACAAATTTCTTGGTTCAGGCCTTTACCGGGCACGGAGGATTCGCAGCCTATCTACACCGTTTCAAAATCAAAGATGCACCCTCGTGCATATGTGACCCGGCTAAAGACGAGGACATCTGGCACATTGTTTGTGAATGCCCCCGCTTTGACACACAAAAGTTCGAGCTAGAGCAAAAAACCGGACCGGGAAGCTCGACCTGGAGTGATTTGCTTGGATCGGCAAAGAACAGAGACCACACTAAAGAGTTCCTGGAAAGAGTGGTTCGCGTGGCATGTCTTCGAAGTAAGTAGCACACACACACACACACACACACACACACACACACACACACACACACACACACACACACACACACACACACACACACACACACACACACACACACACACACACACACACACACACACACACACACACACACACACACACACACACACACACACACACACACACACACACACACACACACACACACACACACGCACACACACACGCGCACACACACGCGCACACACACGCGCACACACACGCGCACACACACGCGCACACACACGCACACACACACGCGCACACACACGCGCACACACACGCGCACACACACGCGCACACACACGCGCACACACACGCGCACACACACGCGCACACACACGCGCACACACACGCGCACACACACGCGCACACACACGCGCACACACACGCGCACACACACGCGCACACACACGCGCACACACACGCGCACACACACGCGCACACACACGCGCACACACACGCGCACACACACGCGCACACACACGCGCACACACACGCGCACACACACGCGCACACACACGCGCACACACACGCGCACACACACGCGCACACACACGCGCACACACACGCGCCACACACACACACACACACACACACACACACACACACACACACACACACACACCCACACACACACACACACACACACACACACACACACACACACACACACACACACACACACACACACACACACACACACACACACACATTCAATATTCCCTCCTTATAAAACCATTCTCTTTTCGCTTCACCTGGACCTAGACACTGTTTGCAGTATATATAAAAAATTGTCAAACCTTTTTTACTGATTGGATTGTATAGTAGTTTCTGTATAATATTGGTTAGTGTATAATTAGATCTAAGAATTCCTGACATATGCATCTCCCGCCCATACGACAGGTGAGCTCCGGACGGAGGACGCACCCGGTAGTTTCGGTGGGGAACTCGTGGGAGCAACGGCGGAAGTCTAACCAGAGAATCGAGACTAAAAGTTCCTTCTCTGGCCCTTCAGCATTGGCTGGGGTATGGATCCGCTGGGCTCCACATGACCCTTGTGAGACACTGGGGCGTCCAGCCGTCCGGGGGACACTCCTCATCCCTCCGAATTATTATAGCAGGAAAACTATCGATGGAAGCGGTAACGAAAAGAGGGTAGCGCTAGGAGACAAGCGCAAAAAAACACACAGCATGCCAAAAAACCATCAGGCATAAAGGGTAGCCCCACCCAAAAGATGGCATTCAAAGCCAAACAATGGGCCCAAAAGATCTCCGACCCACCCTTCCATCGCAGGGCAAAAGAAAGGAAGCCCGTAGTTATAGATAAATGCATATTGTCACAATGCAATTGGGACAATATAATTCTTTGGTTTTGTTTTTGGACTTAATTACCGATATCCTAACGAAGTTAGTTCGATTCAATGCAACGAGCCTTTCCCCGTGAGCACTAGATGGCGCTATTATCAAACTTTCCGCTGCTATGATTTTTGGGCGTATTTATTTAATATAATTAAGTAAATACGGACAAAATCTGAGCTCTTGTCTTTCCTAAATATTTAATTAATTAAATAATGAGGAAGGCCAAATAAATTAAGTACATCGTTTTGTTGCGCAGAGTCTTCTCTGTGGCACGAACTGTCAAAACACATCACACAAATTACGGTTAGCGTTATCTCGAGGGGCGTGACCTAATTTTGTCTTTAAAACCCAGTGCCGCCAAAAATTTGGCACATTTTGAATCTGAACACCACTGTCAAGAAAACAGTCTACCTATACTACCAAATAAATCAGCTCAGTGGATACTCTGCCCGATATTGGTAAGTTCTCTCCAAAAGCAAATATCAACATTTTACCTTGTCTAATTTTATGTGTTTATTTCTAGCTTTCTATATACAAAATTATTCTATTACTATCTCCTGTTTCTTTACCTAGCTAACTCCAACGGTCTGCATTTATTGTAAATTATGTTTAAACTTCTTAGACCGTTAGGCAGTTTCAGTTAGTTCAAATTTAAATTTCAAAAAAAAGAACAGTTTTCGTTTTCACTAAATCATTTTATTCTTTTGTATTACATTTAGCTTCATCTTTCTCTTTTTGTAAATTCCGTATGATTGCTCTGCCACACAGCCAGCGTTTAAATTCGGACCTATGGTCAGGGACCGTTATGGACGTTGGGCCGGTGGACAGAGCAATTGTATGGGCCCCTGCTGACATTAACCAAATTCCAGGGCAACCAAGTCGGGGTTAAACCGCCGAACGATACTGCAGTCTCCGCCTCTTGGCTCCACGCCATCAGCACACTCCGAGCCCTGAAGCACCCTGGCCTCAGCTCTGCAACACAGCAAACGACCTTGAAGATCCACCTGCGACGCCCGCAGCGCGTCCTACGGTCTCCTGAATCCAGGGCAGTGTCTGTCCGGGGAAAGCGTATCCCACTCAAGTGCTTAAAACCTACGACCCTCTAGTCTCTTGCTTGTTCACAGTTTTAGCGTTCTAATAAACGTCTAGACTTGTTTTTTATGTTTTAATTCCTCTCCACAAGGCCTAAACCTAAACTGTGACAAGTGGCGCCTCTTAACGTGGTCTTGAGTTGGGAAACGTTTTTTCTGGTTTTATTCGTTGTGTTTGTGTTGGTATTTTGTGCACTTTCCTACTACTTGTGTCTCGCAGTAAGTAATATTCTTTTTATCACTTTTCTCATCACCGTGTGGTTCCGGTTAAGAATAGTGCCACCCTTTTTGCACCTAGGTTTCGTAAGAGGCGAATAAAGGGCATTTCGTTGCCCAGTGGTTGTCATCTTAACGGTTTTTTTTTAAATTTGTAACGTTTTTTTTTTCAAATTTAACTACCCAATTTTAAATTGAACTACCTACCTAATTTTTAACTTAACTGCCAACCGTTATTCTACAACGGAAAATTTCATACAAAATCGGAAGTTAATAACCAACGGTTATTTAACCTACAACCACTGCATGCTAAATTTCATCCAAATCGTTCTAAAATAAATATAGGCAACACTACTCTACTTATTTTTCTTTAACTTCTATCTACTGCGAGGATATAATTGAGTGGGAAGGTACATACTTAGATTACTCCTTGTTTGTAACGTACGGAATAGTCAAATCACTTGATATTTGCTATTGGAGACTACCCCAGTAGGCATTTTACTTAATCACCTAAAACTATACCTTAAATTTTAACGATCACTATCACAAAGTATCGTTAAGACTGTTTTTTTTTAGTAAATTTAACTTCAGTACAGTACTACATTCTTTTTATAAGCTGTCGCTTGGCACGCGCCTTATAATTTGTTATTTTTCTAAATTTCATTATCAGCTAATTATTAACTTCAACGCTATCACTTAATCTAAATATCTAATATGTACGAAATCAAGTATTTGTCACTTCAAAAGAGTGAGCTAACTTATGAAGTCTTAATTCGTGGTTCTACACCCGCAGACTCTGTGCAAGAATTACGTAAACAAATAGTAAAGCTAGCGTCATCTATGCCCACGGGAGATATTCTGGAATCAGGCCTCGAAATTTCGGAGGATATTACCGGGGTTAGGGTTAGTTTACTTAAAGCCCAGTCTAACATTACAACACTTAAATCTACCTTCAATGAGGGATTGTATGAACGTACCGAAAATCTATTAAACCATATTTACCACCGTCTAAGGAGGATTTCACCAGAATCTGCCGAGGATTCCGTCACGTTAACTACATGTTATAGTTTATTCCAGGACTTAGGCAAGGACTTGGCCGAAATGCGACCTAGTACGGCCGCGTATAATAATTTAGCTAGTCACAGCGATGCGCCTTCGCAGTCGATGCAGCCTCCAACAAATATTCTGGTTACGTGCGATCGCGGAGTAACTTCTGATTTTTCAAAATTGAAATATAACGGAAAAACTTGTCCGCGCGCTTTTGTTCTCAGAGTACAAGAATTTATGCTAGCCCGTAATATTAATTCAGAAAAATTCCTTTTATTTGCAACCGAAATATTTGACGGAGAGGCACTGCATTGGTTCCGTTCCGTTAGAAGCACAATCAATAGTTGGGAAGATTTAGCGTCGCGTTTAATTAGCGTTTTTAGTCAATTAGATTATGACTACCGACTTAAGGCTGAGATCCGTGCTCGTACTCAAGGCGAGTCTGAGAATATAACTATCTACCTATCTATAATGAACGGCATGTTTTCAAGATTATCGGTGCCCTTTTCTGAGGAAGAAAAGCTGGAAATAATTCTTCATAATATACGGCCTTACTATGCTACCATTATAGCCACTGCGGGTATGATTGAAACCGTAGACGAGCTAAGGGAAAGATGCCACAATTATGAAATCGTTCACGCACGAATGTCTCAATTTAAAGAACCACCTCGTCCTAATTCTGATACTCTGGCTCCGGAATTTGCCTATAATAAACCGGTTTCTTATAACCATTCCCAGTTTAAACAGTATCCAAGTAACAACGCTAATAAGAGTTCGCATCACAATTTTAAATCTAACTATCCCGTCAGCGCTTTAAATTCACAATATAATAATAATAATAAACCATTCTGTCCGCGTTGTCGCACTAATGCACATTCTTTAAGACTTTGTCGCGCTCCGCGTACACTACTGTGTTTCCGTTGTGGCTTGACAGGTTACAATGCATCTAACTGTCCGCAATGTTTTAAAACTACTCAACCGCAATCAACTACAAACCCCAATTCAAAAAACTAGTAGCGGGGCGGAATACTAGCCACTTTAATAAAAATGACGACTGGCTAAAGTGGGTAGACTTCATAAGAAACTTTTTTAACTCTTATAACTTAGCTACTATTTTGCCCCCTCCTTCCTTATCGGATTCACGACCTTATGCTACTATATCTTTAGGTGGTTTAGAGGTATCTGGTCTCTTGGACTCTGGATCGGCTGTAACATTGATGGGAAGAAACTTTCATACGAATCTAATTAAATTAGGCCATCGTATGTCAGACGATGATTCTATACAGATAGTCGCGGCTGGCGGTCAACATTTGAGGAGTGTAGGTTATTTTGATCTCGACGTAACTTTTGAGCGTGTGACTCACTCAATTAGGTTTCACGTGGTTCCGGGGATCGAGACCTCACTCATTCTAGGGGTTGACTTTTGGCGCGCTTTCAAAATTTGCCCTAAATATTTATATAATATTAGGGTAAATGAGTGTACTACTAAGCACTCAGAGGGGGTCCCAGATACTCAGAACTTACAGTCGTACACCGGGTTGAGTCAGTCACAGCGCATTCAAGCCGATAACGTCATTTCCCAATTTAATAATATTTCTTACGAGAGAAAAGGTCTCGGACGTACTACGTTAATTACACATCGTATCGATACTGGAGACGCTCAACCGATTCGTCAACGTTTTTATCGAATGTCACCTGAGAAGCTCCGTATAGTTAACGACCAGGTCGACGAAATGCTAAACCTAGATGTCATTGAGCCTTGTGAAAGCGCGTGGTCATCTCCAGTACTCGTTGTTAATAAAAAGGATGGGAAACCTAGATTCTGTCTGGATAGCCGTAAATTAAATTCAGTAACTAAAAAGGATGCCTACAGCTTACCTTACATTTCAGAAATTTTAGATAACCTAAGGGATGCTAAGTTCTTATCTAGTATTGATTTATCAAAAGCTTTTTGGCAAATTCCTATTGATAACGCGGATAAAACTAAAACCGCATTCTTTGTGCCTTCTCGAGGTACCTTCTGTTTTAAAACAATGGCCTTCGGCCTCACTAACGCTCCAGCCTCCCAGCAGCGACTGGTTGATAGAATTTTCGGAGTTGAATTTGAGATGAAGGTTTTTTGCTATTTGGATGACATAGTCTGCGTCAGCAATTCTTTCGAAGAACACGTGACCCTACTTTTACGCGTTCTATCTAAGCTTAAAGAAGCGGGTCTCACTATTAATTACGAAAAATCACAATTCTTTAGAGACTCGTTAAAATACCTCGGTTACGTAGTAGACTCGCGCGGTTTACGCACCGATCCCGATAAAGTAAATTCTATCGTAAACTACCCTACACCAACTTCACCGAAGGACGTAAAAAGATTTCTAGGTACTGCTTCCTGGTACCGTCGTTTCGTACCAAACTTTAGTACGCTTGCTGGTCCATTAAACAAATTAACTTCGAATAAAAAGGGCGCACCGCCATTTTCTTGGACCAGCGAAGCAGATGAGTCGTTCAAAAAACTTAAACACTGCCTCGTAACAACACCGGTTCTTTCATGCCCTAATTTCGACTTGCCATTCGAAGTACACACGGACGCGAGTAACTATGGCGTCGGCGCTATGCTTTGTCAAGTCGTTAACAACGAAGAACACCCAGTGGCGTATATGAGTCGGTCATTAACAGCTTGTGAGAAGAACTACAGTGTAACGGAACGTGAAACGTTAGCCGTACTCGCGGCATTAGAACATTGGCGTTGCTACTTGGAGAACGGCAAAACATTTAAAGTCTATACTGACCATTCATCTTTAAAATGGTTCTTAACCCTTAATAACCCTACCGGCCGCCTAGCCCGTTGGGGTATTCGTTTATCGTCTTTTGATTTCGAAATATTACATCGTCGCGGAAAAGACAATGTCATTCCTGACTCGTTGTCCAGAGCCGTTCCGGTGTCTGCAATAAATATTGCTAATTCATACTTAACCTCAAAAGATAAATGGTACGTCGATCTATTTAACGGTTGCATCAATACGCCTCAAGGTTACCCTAACCTAAAAGTAGTTAACAACTCCTTGTATAGATTAACTAAGTCCAATAATAACTTAACTACGGAGTTCCTATGGAAAGAGGTCGTTCCTCAAGAATTAAGGAATCAGGTCATAAAGGAAAATCACGCAGAACCTACGGCCGGTCATCTAGGTGCCTTTAAAACCTATCACCGTGTAGCACTTAAATATTACTGGTTAGGCATGTATAAGGACATAACGAAATTTATATCTGCTTGCGATACATGCTTAGCTTACAAACATCCTACACATGCAACGTTAGGTCATATGGGCCGCCCTAAACACTGTGCTAGACCGTTCCAGGTCCTGTCCATAGACTTCGTAGGCCCGCTTCCAGTTAGCAGAAAACGAAACAGTTATTTATTGGTAGTAACCTGTTGTTTTTCTAAATATTGTTTTTTATTTCCCGTTAGGAAAGCCACAGCCTCTATAGTCGTAAAACACTTAGAAGAATCGATTTTCTTGGTGCACGGTGTACCACAAACTATTTACATGGACAATGGTTCCCAGTTTATTAGTCGCGAATTAAAAGTATTACTAGACAAATATAAGGTCCCAAACCAGTTTTTCACAGCAAAATATTCTCCACATATAAACGATTGCGAACGATATAATAAAACTGCCTTGACCTGCGTGTCGACCTTTGTGGAAAACGACCAGAGGTCTTGGGATACTAATTTACCTAAGATACAATTTGCGATGAATAACTCGGTTAACGAAACCACAGGTTATACACCAGCATTTCTAGTACACGGCAGGGAGCTCGTGACATGCGGCTCACACTATTTGGAAAACGACCTAGGCGATGAATTATTATTCCTTCCACGCGATGTTTACGCTCAGAATGCAGGTTTCCTCACTAATATATTCGACAAAGTGCAACATTCATTATACTACGCGCACCAAAAGAATGTGCGTCGCTATAACTTACGACGTAAGCCTGCAAACTTTGAAGTAGGAGACATTGTATGGAAGCGAACCTTTTATTTAAGTGATAAGTCGCAGTATTTCAGTAAAAAACTTGCACCTAAATTTATGAAATGCCGTATTTCCAAGAAAAGGTCACCGTTAATATTTGAACTACAAGATATGTCTGGCAAGGATTTAGGCGTATGGCACATAAAGGATCTGAAATTAACTCCAGGCAATAAATAGTAATAAACTTCAACATAACCTTTAAATAACGTACGAATAAATAACCTCGTTAAGAACGATTTAGTAACAATTAGTACTATTCCTACACAGAAGACTTAATTTTCATCATAATTATAAAATGTACTTTTATTATTGTAACAACGTTGCACTCTTATTACGTTAATGTCGTGGGCTCGGTCCATGATACCTTAAGTTAAAAAAGAGGGTTGCAGTAATTGTCGCGCTGCGCTAACTACCCTGTTTTATGTTCTCAATCGTATCGTCAAGTTGTTTACCTTAAACAACGCTACTGCATAGCAAGGTCAACGACTTAACATTACTTATAAATATTTTGCGCCTACTCGTAAAATACTCTTCTGTATGTTTTAATCTAGTTTTAAAATGAAAACGCATCGACTCGTTCGTGATCGTTGTGACTACCTTAGCGTCTACCTCGACAGAGTGTGACGCACTAATTATAGTTAACTACTTAAATTTAACATTTACTAGCCGCGTGTTAGGAATAAACTATACACATGGTTCCCGTGTTTAATATTATTTATCTCTAAGTTATAAAAGTTCTAGTTGCTTTGTGTACGTACACTAGTTCCTTAGGTCGACACAATTACTTCACTACCAATGCTAGTCTTAATCCAAAGCCTTTGCCGGAGCGGTCTTTACTAATTTCAACTCCTTAAAAACGCCTAATGAAAGCTATATCTAGCGTTGCGCGGCCAGGCAGCTAAACCTTGCGCGTAGTGCTGGATAATCTTATAAGGGCGGTTGGCAACCCTTGTCTAGATTGGCGGCTGTGTCTCCTAATTACTACCTCTTTACCATCTCGCCATTTTTCTCGTAGCGTAGGGTCTTGCAGTGTCTTAAACGGCAGACCTGCCTGTGTTAGGTTGAATGAATGAAGTATGTTAGGAAGTATGATAGGATTGATAGGTTATTTTGTATGTGTTACGTTAGGGATTTTTCTCAGGCGGATTTTTTCGCTAAGACGAAAAAATCCTCCGCGGAGAGGGAGGTACTGTCACAATGCAATTGGGACAATATAATTCTTTGGTTTTGTTTTTGGACTTAATTACCGATATCCTAACGAAGTTAGTTCGATTCAATGCAACGAGCCTTTCCCCGTGAGCACTAGATGGCGCTATTATCAAACTTTCCGCTGCTATGATTTTTGGGCGTATTTATTTAATATAATTAAGTAAATACGGACAAAATCTGAGCTCTTGTCTTTCCTAAATATTTAATTAATTAAATAATGAGGAAGGCCAAATAAATTAAGTACATCGTTTTGTTGCGCAGAGTCTTCTCTGTGGCACGAACTGTCAAAACACATCACACAAATTACGGTTAGCGTTATCTCGAGGGGCGTGACCTAATTTTGTCTTTAAAACCCAGTGCCGCCAAAAATTTGGCACATTTTGAATCTGAACACCACTGTCAAGAAAACAGTCTACCTATACTACCAAATAAATCAGCTCAGTGGATACTCTGCCCGATATTGGTAAGTTCTCTCCAAAAGCAAATATCAACATTTTACCTTGTCTAATTTTATGTGTTTATTTCTAGCTTTCTATATACAAAATTATTCTATTACTATCTCCTGTTTCTTTACCTAGCTAACTCCAACGGTCTGCATTTATTGTAAATTATGTTTAAACTTCTTAGACCGTTAGGCAGTTTCAGTTAGTTCAAATTTAAATTTCAAAAAAAAGAACAGTTTTCGTTTTCACTAAATCATTTTATTCTTTTGTATTACATTTAGCTTCATCTTTCTCTTTTTGTAAATTCCGTATGATTGCTCTGCCACACAGCCAGCGTTTAAATTCGGACCTATGGTCAGGGACCGTTATGGACGTTGGGCCGGTGGACAGAGCAATTGTATGGGCCCCTGCTGACATTAACCAAATTCCAGGGCAACCAAGTCGGGGTTAAACCGCCGAACGATACTGCAGTCTCCGCCTCTTGGCTCCACGCCATCAGCACACTCCGAGCCCTGAAGCACCCTGGCCTCAGCTCTGCAACACAGCAAACGACCTTGAAGATCCACCTGCGACGCCCGCAGCGCGTCCTACGGTCTCCTGAATCCAGGGCAGTGTCTGTCCGGGGAAAGCGTATCCCACTCAAGTGCTTAAAACCTACGACCCTCTAGTCTCTTGCTTGTTCACAGTTTTAGCGTTCTAATAAACGTCTAGACTTGTTTTTTATGTTTTAATTCCTCTCCACAAGGCCTAAACCTAAACTGTGACAAGTGGCAAATCCCACCAACCCAACCAATAGCTCTAAGTAAATGTACAGAAACGGGCGAGGGTCGGTCAAGGAATAAACCAACGGGTAAAAACATAAAAGACCGACCTAAGCACCCCCCAGTGCCCAGCGGGAGAATGCATGCTCCTCTCCCGGCCTTCCAGCAAATGGCTGAGGCAGGACACTGTGGGTAGATTAAGTCCCCTCCCTACCCCTCCCCTCCTCAAAATATAAAGCACACGTTTTTTGTATTAATAATCAATAGAGAAGGGGACTTGTGACCGGGTTTTTTAGTCCGTGCAAGTCGGACACTGTCTGGGCCCTCCATTCCCAGTTCGTCCGAAGGGATTTTTCCCGAGCACAAGTCACTCTTCCTACCCTAAAGTTAAAAAACAGCAAAGACTTCGCGTCTTTGGCCCCTCTGGCGACTCATTCAAAAAAAAAAAAAATCATAATAGTGAAAAACGGTTTTAAGGATTTTCAGAAATTCCCACGGGATAAAGAAAAAACGGGATTTATCGTTTTACTGGTCGTAGAAAGCTGAAATTCGGCATATAGGTTGCTTGGGGAGTGCAGAGGAGCATTGAGAGAGGACTTTTCAAAATTCCCACGGGAACGTGAAAAAACGGGATTTTTCGTTTTACTGGTCGTAGAAAGCTGAAATTCGGCTTGTAGGTTGCTTGGAAAGTGTAGAAGAGCATTAAGAGAGGACTATCCAAAATTCCCACGGGAACGGGAAAAAACGGGATTTTTCGTTTTACTGGTCGTAGAAAGCTGAAATTCGGCATGAGGTTGCTTGGGGAGTGTAGAGGAGCATTGAGAGAGGACTTTCCAAAATTCCCACGGGAACGGGAAAAAACGGGATTTTTCGTTTTACTGGTCGTAGAAAGCTGAAATTTGGCAAGTAGGTAGGTTCCTTAGGGAGTGTAGAAGAGCATTAAGATAGGACTATCCAAAATTCCCACGGGAACGGGAAAAACGGGATTTTTCGTTTTTCTTGTCGTAGAAAGCTGAAATTCGGCATGAGGTTGCTTGGGGAGTGTAGAGGAGCATTGAGAGAGGACTTTTCAAATTTCCCACGGGAACGGGAAAAAACGGGATTTTTCGTTTTACTGGTCGTAGAAAGCTGAAATTTGGCAAGTAGGTAGGTTCCTTAGGGAGTGTAGAAGAGCTTTAAAATAGGACTATCCAAAATTCCCACGGGAACGGGAAAAACGGGATTTTACCAGTAAAACTACTGGTCGTAGAAAGCTGAAATTCGGCATGACGTTGCTTGGGGAGTGTAGAGGAGCATTGAGAGAGGACTTTCCGAAATTCCCACGGGAACGGGAAAAAACGGGATTTTTCGTTTTACTGGTCGTAGAAAGCTGAAATTCGGAATGACGTGCTTGGGGAGTGTAGAGCAGCATTGAGAGAGAACTTTCCCCGTATTAAGAAAGTATTTTCCGAAATTCTTACGGGAACGGGAAAAAACGGGATTTTGCGTTTTACTGGTGTAACGTTGTACGTACATTTGTTTTATTAAATGGTTTAAAAAATAGAATGAGTTCATTATTAACTCTTATCAATCACATTTTACAATGTTTTATCTACAAAACTAGCACTATTTAGTCGTTAACACGCTGTACTCGATTTAATCTTATTTCGCTTGTCGCACATCACTACTGTGACGTCACGCTAACCGTTATGAGGCGCCGGCGCCGGTCATTTCGCGGCGAGCTGCAAGCCACACACTCGATATCAGCGCAGAGGTGAACGTACGCTAACATCTCCGGTCTTACTACGTACTTCACGTAACCGGCCAATGTTTTCGTCCCTACACGTTAACCTGCGGAAATCTAGTTAAACTATAAATTTTTTCAGTGTATTCTTCAACCCCAATCTCGGGTAAGTGGTGATTAACTGCATAACAGCTAGTAGTAGATATTTTACCTTTAAATGTGCTTAGAATGCTTGGGAAATTGTAGTTTCGCAATCTATCATCCTCCCGGTTATTTTATGCAGCTATTAAGCCTCGCTATACTTAGTGCTTGACCCAGCGCTGCATGGAAGTCTGGGAATGATAATTGCAAATCACTTCCTTACTACCCACGCATTTTGTTAAAAGTAAATTTCTTCCCCAATAATTATTATTGCCTTATTTTACCGAACTTAAATGTAATCTCCGTATCTGATTGTGAACAAGCACGGCAGCACAACTACGGAAGTACTTTCATAGCGCTGTTGCCGTGGTTGTTCACACGAACACCTGGATCGTGTGTAACACCCCGTTTTGACGGTGCGTTCCAGGGTCCCAAGTACGGGTTGGCTCACTGGGGGCCTATCTCTTCCACCTACTGCCACACTGCGGCCAGAACGTCGGCCGTTATTGGGTGTTCTACCCGACGCCCACGGATCAGCGCCCGACCATCTTCTGCGGCTTCAGTGCAGGGAAGTGCTTACTAGGAAGAATAATAGGAATCGTATTTTCCGTTAGACTTGCGTACTAGATTCGAACCACACCCTATATTTACCTACCCACATTTTAAATTGAAATTTGTAAATTTTATTATTTCCTGAGCTTAGCCTATGTCGTGAAGCCCATTTCATATCGACTCACTGAGGTAGTTTACCATAGGCTTCACGATTGTGCTATAATGGATAATAACATACCTGTTATCTCTTCGTATAAAATAGTATCAGGATATCCTTCCTTCAATCCTTCCTCAGTCCTAGTCTCTGCCTTGTTCTGCTTCGCTCCTTTATGATGTCTTCAAGCTGCGTTCTCACTGTCATTCTGTCTCCTGTTAAATGAAATGAGCCCGATGACACTAAGGATTCTCAGTGTCTCAGGCACACTAGATCTTCACAGTGTAAGTAGGGGATTACCCTTAGATTCAATAGCGCTGTATGGGATACTTATGGGGCTACCATTGGGACACAACATAATGACTCTCTACAGTATAAGTAGGGGGTTACCCTTTACCAGAGGACTATCGTCTCACCACGTTTGATGCAAGGCTGTCCGCATATCTTGCATGACACAACTTTCTATTATATATATTCATTAATCACCGCGTACACGTAAAGCGGTCCAGCAATAACTGGTCGTTTTTGCCCACCCCCGAAGAGCCAATAATGATACAACTACGGAGTAGCTGATCTGACTACCCCGAAGGCGCCGTAGACATTGATGATATTTGCTTGCAACAAGCAAGTGTCTCATCTACGACAGCGCCATCTCTTAGTTATCGCTGTAACTTCCACCTCATTTAGGAAGTTTTTTTGGTTAGCTTTACCAATCGCGAGTTAGTTTTAGATCGGATCGACAGAGGGCGTTATAACTAGTATATATAAGCAAATTTTCATTGTATCGAGACATACTTTAATAAAATCATCAAAATAGCAAGAAGTCTTTTCCCTCTCCACTCCTACCACTTCTTCCACAAACGAACAATTCTTAAAGTCTCCTCCACCGGTACATTGGTAAAAAGAGAAGTGACATCAAAACTAACCATAAGTTCGTCCTCACGTATACGGATATCATTTAACAACCCGACAAAATGTCTCGAATCTTTGATAAAACTCCCCGAATTCCCCGTAAACTCTAATAGCACAGACGAAAGATGACGGGCAAGCTTATACGTCGGCGAATCAATCTGACTCACTATGGGTCTCAAAGGCCAGTCAGCTTTATGTATCTTCGGCAAGCCATATATCTTCGGAGACGTGGGGTTCCGTGGACTCAAACTCGCAATTAATTTTTTACGAGTTAAACTCGTTTTGAGACGTGATTGATCCGTTTATTTTCACTATGAGTGAGTCTCACGGTAGATTCTTGTTTAAAATTTTATTGTGTTAGTTTTTTTCGAGATTCTGTTAATTTGAACCCGATAATTGAAATATAGCCAAAGTTGATTACCATGTTATTGTTTCATTGCAATACCAGATAAATTACATTATCATAAAACAAATTTCACAATATTAACGAGAATAAGATGATATGCAACTATTATTTTTACTAATCGAACCTTAAAAATAGTAGAATAAAATGATAAAATAACCATACAATACCTATTTTAAACCCTTGAAAAAGCGGGAATAAAATGATAATCGATTTTATAAATCTCAGTGATGATGATCGATTTCCACAAACTTCTAATTTTTTAAATAACTCCTTTATAATATGTATGTAGGCTCGGGGACACCATTGAAAGAGAAACAACTGTGATAGCACTGTATTTCCACAAATAAACAAATTAAAAACTCCTTACAATCAAGACACACCTATCTCCGTTAATTTCTCCTTTTTCTCTCTTTCACTCCTACCATTCACTCCTTCGCATTCCTTCATCCCAGTCATTCATCCAGTCACTCCGTTCAATAAGTACAATCCTACAATATCGGCCATTCTGTAATCCAGGCTGTCCTCAGACTGTCTTGAAAGCCAAACACAGCATGCACCATGCCTCTTAAACTAAACAAACACCTATGGTTGTAGGATAGTACTTCTAGACTAACACTAGGACATAACTCTAGTTATGTTTACATTCTAGGGTATGCAAAATTAAAGAACTTAAAATATATGTAGCACTAATAGCTAATAAAATTATCAGTAGTACTGTGTATGATATCAACTGCTAACAAAATGAACAGGGACAATCTCTTACAGTGGTAACGTTATATAATAGTTTTAACATGTAAAACTTTCAATCATAACAAACAAAATAAAAATAAAACTTTCTGTTTACCCAACAGTACATCAACTAACAACAATTTAAACACCCAGAATTTATCAGAAGTATGTATAGGGCAAGAGCTGTTGCACCCTGGAATAGACAATTTGTTTTTTATTTTTTTTTTATTTAAATTTTATTTAACAGTAAGCAGTTCTATGTAATCATTAAAAGTAAATTCAACAGCCTGGAAACATGGGTTCTATAAATTAATTATAGCAAGTTGTTGATAAGTATTTTGGGTCAAATGTCATATATAATGAATGGTAAGTATCATCAACTTATTATATGAAAATTACATATAGAAGTGAGATAATGGTTACGTCAAATCAAGGCCATCTCTTCATATAGTCAACCCCAGTAGTAGTCCGGTTAGGTCCCTCAGTATTACTATTGACTTTTTCCACCTCATAGCGATCCTTGCCAAGCACCTTTGTTACTTTATATGGTCCAAGATATTTTGGTCTTATTTTGAGAGTATTTCCAAATTGTGTCCTTTGTATCGCTACCAGATCTCCTTCTTCATACTTCTGTCCCTCTTTTCTATTCTTGTTGAAAGTTCTGCGATTTTCTTCCTGTATTTTCAAAATTTGAGCTTTAGCTTCCCGTCGTAATTCTTCTCTTTTTTCCGTAAATTCTTTGTGATTTTCCTCTTCTAACATTTCAATTATTTTCAGATCTTCTCGAAGTTTCAGTTTGGTCCCCGTGAGCAGTTCAAAAGGAGATGTGCGTATCGATCGCTGGTAAGTGCCATTTAGTGCTTGTTGCAATTTACTCACATGTTTGTACCAATGAGTTGGTTCTTCGATACACATTTTTGATAACACTGATATTATTATTTTGTTTATTATCTCAATTTGTCCATTACCGCGAGGCATTCCTGTCGTAATTTTTACGTGCTCAATCCCTTCTTCTAGGCAGTATTCTTCAAATTCTTTTCCAGTGAAAGCTGTACCCCTGTCTGTCACAAGCCGACTGGGGTTGCCGAAATCCTTCTGATGCAACTTTAATTTCTCAACGGTCTCCTTAGCGGTAAGAGATTTTGTAGGATAAATCCATACAAATTTGGTGTAGCCATCAATAACTGCTAGAATGTAATTGTACATTTTCTTCGTTGCATCCAGAGGTCCTAAGTGGTCACAGTGAAGAGTATGCAAAGGTGAGTCTCCTTTATCTATTGGGTTTAACAGTCCTTCTTGCTTACCCGTCTTCCGGCTAGCTAGTATGCATGGCACGCATGTAGAAGTAACTTTATCGATTTTCCCATCCAATCTGGTTATAAAGTAATCCTTTTCAATTAAATATTTCATCTTCTTTTTCCCAAAGTGTCCTATTCCATGAGATCTTCTAATAATTTCCATATCCATAATTTCTGGTACAACTAATTTTTTCGCCACTCCTTTGTAAAGGATCCCATTTTCTAAATAATAATCTTTATATTCTTTCTGTTTCAGGACTTCCTTTATTGCTTGGAGACTTTCATCTGAATCCTGAGCTTTACATATCCGGGCATGCAGTTCGCTATGAATGATAAACACATTCCTGCTCAATGAGTCAACGTGCTGCATCTTACTACCAGCTCTGTGTACTACTGTATAATCAAAATCTTGTAAAAACATAATCCATCTAGCCACTTTTGCAGACACATCTTTCTTAGTCAATGTTTTTTGAAATGCTTCGCAGTCCGTCACTATCATGAAGTGTATTCCCAGCAGGTACTTTCGGAATTTTCGTACTCCTTCAATTACTGCAAGCGCCTCTAACTCATAACTGCTGCAATTTTGTTGTAGCTCACTCGTTTTACGACTCATGTAGTGTATGGGGTGCATGTGGCCATCTATGGGATCTCTCTGCATTAGAATTGCTGCATATCCATGCTTAGACGCGTCTGTGTGTAATTCCGTTTCCAAGTTAATATCAAATATTTTTAGTACAGGATCACTACATAGTTTACTTTTCAACATTTCAAATGACTGCCTTTGCTCCTCTTGGAATCGAAAATCACCACTCTTCAGCATCTCACTAAGCGGTCTTGCTATTATAGCATAGTCTGGGATAAACTTACGGAAATATGAGGTCAGTCCTATGAAGCTGTGTACTTCCTTAAGACTCTTAGGCTCTGGAAATGCCTGTACTGCCTTTGTCTTTGCTGGGGACGGCTTCACCATACCATTCGATACCACATGTCCCAAATATTCCACAGATGTCTGCAACAATTGAGTTTTTTGCCAATTAATATTTAAACCATACTCTGAGCATACCTTTAAAACTTCTTGGAGCCGTTCTATGGCTTGTTGTTCATTTTCAGCAAGGATTATTAGGTCATCGATAAATATAAGAACAATGCCACGTGCAATCAGATCTTGAAATATGATGTTGATATACCTCATGAAATACTTTGGGCAGATAGATAGTCCAAATGGTGCTCGCAGGAACTCATATTGTCCTTCAGGGCTGCTGGTCACAAATGCTGTATATTTAATGGAATCTTCTTCAATAGGTAAGTGGAAAAACCCATTTTTCAGATCCAACGTACTGAAGACTCGTGCTCTACTCAACTTGTCTATGTGATCATCAATAACAGGTAATGGGTATTCATCTTTCATCATTTTCTGATTTATTTTACGATAGTCTATACACACTCTTGTACTGCCATCTTTCTTCTTGACAAGGACGAGAGGGCTGGCATATTCAGAGTAGCTTGGCCTTATGATGCCATTTGCTAGCCATTCTTGGATCTGGTTCTTAACAACTTCTTCTTCAGTTAATGCTAACCGGCGGGGACGTTGTGCAACAGGAATTTCATCTTTCAATATAATTTTCATTTTTATTGGGGCTTCTTTCACTTTTAGGGGTTTATAGTTGTCAATCAGGTGTTGTACTGCTGGGGGGTAGGCCGTTTCCTCATCCTTACTGGAAAGTAAACACCAAAGATAAGAAATATCGCATGACTCTGGCCTTATTTTGACGTTACCTTTATCTATTAGAATCAAAGCGTTTGCAAGAAAAGGTTGCCCCAAAATTACTTTATACGGGATTACCCGATGATCTACGACATGAAAACAAACAACGTAACTATAACCATCTATTTCAAGTGGCAAAACCAGCTTACCAATAGAATATATAGCGCATGAACCCAAACCCGTTAGCGGCGTCTTTGTTTGTTCGAAAGAAGTTATTTTTAAGTCACATATCATATCGGTTGTGATCAAATTTACCTCACTGCCCGTATCTAGTAAGCCATCAACAGTAATACCACGTATTTTAACAACTTTAATTGATTTTTTAAGGGATCGAGAACCATCTTTATTTACCGTGAAAACGTTTTCGCATTGATTGGTTGATGTTGACATTTCTCCAAACCGGTCACAGAGGTCATTCGCTCCCTGGTTTTGTTCATTCACCAACATGACGTTCGCGTCACTCACTTCATGCGCCATCGCCGCGCCATCTGACGGATATTGTTCGACGAACATCGATCTTCGCAGGAATGAGTTTCGTCCGCTCCCATTCGGATTTGTTACGTTGGTATTGCGACCGGTCGGCTCATGAGATTGAGATTGAGTGGTGACTTGAGCCGCTCCGCCCGCCATGTTGTTGATCGCCGCACACTGAGCTCCAATATGACCATATGAATTACATCGAAAGCACTTTAATCCATTAACACAAGTACTTGCCAAATGTCCTCTGCCGCCACATTTAAAACAGCGTTGGCTTAGAGTACTTGCCACTTCATTGTTTGATGCGGGTTTTCTTTTTTCTACAGAATTTGGCGGAAAACTTGGTGGCTTATCGCGACTATTCATCTTTTTCTTCATAGTTTCGTAAATAGTTAATTTCTCTTTCAGCTTCGCGTACGTGTTGGCTCCGTATAAAACGACTTTGTTAGCTTCGTAGTCGCTAATGCCATCAATTATGTATTGAATTGCTATATAGTCTGGGAATTTAGCTCGTTTTCCCAGCTCTTTCATCACGAGCATATACTGGTAGCAGGATTCTTCTCTCTTCTTTTTACGTGAGCTCATCATCTCGTGCATCTGCTTAGCATTTACTGATTCGGGGAATTCCTTCACGAGGGCTGCTTTGAGGTCCTCGAAAGACTTAAAAGCGTTTTCAGACCTTAGCCATAGTTCAGCCGTGCCGGTAAGTGAGCGTCTTGCGATTATTAATTTTTGCTGTGCCGTCCAACCAAAGATATCGGCGTTGTCTTCAATATCTTGTGCCCACTTTATTGACGAGTAAGTAACATCTTCGCCGTTGAACTTAGCCACTGCCTCCGCCATATTGAACGAGCTATGAGACTGCAAGTCGTCGTTATTGTTAGGCATCTTTCCTTACACTTTTCTTCGTGTTTTCTTCGTTGTTTAGCTTCGTAATTATTTATCTTCGTAAGTATTCACTTCGTAGTTGATTAATCTTCTTTTTTTTTTCTCGTCGTCAAACGCCGGCGCCACGTTGTTAGGTCGGTATTATTACGTCGTCGTGCTATTACCTCGTAAATCAAAATTGGTATATCCCGGACGAGATTTGTAGGCTCGGGGACACCATTGAAAGAGAAACAACTGTGATAGCACTGTATTTCCACAAATAAACAAATTAAAAACTCCTTACAATCAAGACACACCTATCTCCGTTAATTTCTCCTTTTTCTCTCTTTCACTCCTACCATTCACTCCTTCGCATTCCTTCATCCCAGTCATTCATCCAGTCACTCCGTTCAATAAGTACAATCCTACATGTATTATACTAGCTTTTGCCCGCGGCTTCGCTCGCGTGTACCATGAGTATTCCAAAGAACTAAGATATCAAGCAAGCAAGCATGCACGCAAGCGAGCAAGCGTGCAAGAAAGCGTGCAAGTAAGCGTGCAAGCAAGCGTGCAAGCAAGCCCGACTAAACTTCAGGTAGATACGGTCCTTCACAGTATTTCTTTGTATACAATGTTATTCACTAATTCGAAAGCGGGCACTAAAATAACCAGGCTTGTTAATAATATAAAACCTATTATTACTTTCCCCTGTCCTGCATTAGGTATAATTCAATGTTTTCTTACCTTCTACGGAAACTTAAGTAACTGGAAGCGCTGTGTACCTACTTAGCATTGATATTATACATATAATAGTATTTTGTAAAGGTGTTGTGTGACCTAATCGCTAAGGAGTTATACCTTCCATCATCAGCTCATCTGAATAACCAGAAAGAATACAACTAAAGATCTATATGTGCATATGATATTTAAAGAAACTTCCTGTAACTCCTAACCGTTAAGGACCTTCCATCATCAGCTCACCCGGATAACCTGAAAGAATAATACAACAATCGGTCTATACGTACCTATAATATTTAAAAAATTATCCTCAACTCCTAACCGTTAAGGAGATTTACTTTCCAACATCAGCTCATCAACATGAGATGATGTCTACCAGACGAAAACACTTAAATAGCTTGAGAAAATATATGAAAATCGTAATGCGTGCCTACAAAATTTGAGGGTTGCCCTCGATTTCCTTGAGATCCCGTCATCAGATCCTGATTTGGTGATAATGGGACCATCTCAGGAGTATATTGTTTTCTTTCGAATAAAAAATATTTTCTATAATCGGTCCACAATTGACCGAGAAATCGATCAACATACCTGCACACAGGGTTATTTTTAATTAACTGACATCCTCTTAACCCTGAATTCGTATCACTCAAACAAATGTTTTTTGTTTTTTGACTTTTTAAAATGAAGCACTTTTTTTCCCATACAAATACACAGAGTATCGTAAAAATAAAAGGAAATCTCAAATTTTCAAAACGTGATTACACCAAAAATATTAAGTTATGACAAAAGCTGTAAAAATTGTTTAAGTGGTGGGAGTTTAGGGTTAAAAGGATGCTAGTGAATTACAAATAACCCTGTAATAAAATACATAAAGTGGAATGCATAACCTCCTTTTTTATAAGTCGGTTAAAGAGCCCTTTGCGGCCTACTTACAGTATAAACTTATGAATTTTTAAAATTTTAGCTTTCTACAACCAGTAAAACGCAAAATCCCGTTTTTTCCCGTTCCCGTAAGAATTTCGGGAAATGCTTTCTTAATGCTCCTCTACACTCCTCAAGGAACCAACTTGCCAAATTTCAGCTTTCTATGACCAGTAAAACGAAAAATCCCGTTTTTCCCGTTCCCGTGGGAATTTTGGAAATTCCTCTCTCAATGCTCCTCTACACTCCCCAAACAACCTACATGCCGAATTTCTGCTTTCTACGACCAGTAAAACGAAAAATCCCGTTTTTTCCCGTTCCCGTAAGAATTTTAGAAAGTCCTCTCTCAATGCTCCTCTACACTCCCCAAGCAACCTACATGCCGAATTTCAGCTTTCTACGACTAGTAAAACGAAAAATCCCGTTTTTTCCCGTTCCCATGAGAATTTTGGAAAGTCCTTTCTTAAATCTCCTCTACACTCTCCAAGCAACCTAGATGCCGAATTTCAGCTTTCTACGACCAGTAAAACGAAAAATCCCGTTTTGCCTTATCCCGTGGTAATTTCCGAAAATCCTTTAAACAGTTTTTTATTAATATAATTACCTACTTCTATGACAAATTTCAAGAGTCTAGTAATTATATTTCATAGGATCCCGTTGAACTGAATATATAAATCCCGTTTTTTCCTTATCCCGTGGGAATTTTGAAAAATCCTGAATATAATGTACCTACCTACTTGTATACCTACTTACTTGTGTATCAAGTTTGAAGAGTCTAGTTATTATAGTTACTGAGATAGGGTCACTCGGAATCGAATATATAAATCCCGTTTATTCCCGTCCCCATGGGAATTCCCAAAAATCCTCCCTTAGTGGATGCCTACATTGTATTAGGTATCTTTGTGCAAAATTTCAAGTCTCTAGGTCCAGTAGTGTGGGCTGTGCGTTGATATATTAACAGTCATTTAGTTTAATTAGACATTTCAACCCTATCGCACCCCATCCAGGGAGATGGTATTTTACGTCCGCCACGTCGGATTTTAAAACCGCTGTTGTTTTCGTAACCAGCGACCCGATAAACCATAGAAACAACACCCATGTTGATTTTCAGACTTTGTTACCCCTTTTCCCCCTTTTAGGGGTTGAATTCTCAAAAAACCTGAAACACATGTTTATTCATTTATCATTAGGAGTACTTCTGTAAAGTTTCGAAAAAAATAGTCGAACGAATCTTATTTCCCCATACAAACTTTGGACCCCCGTTTCACCCCTTTAGGGAGTGAATTTTGAAAAATCCTTTCTCAGTGCACCCCTAGACTTTATAAGGAACCTACATGCCAAATTTGGAATCTCTAGGCCCAGTGGTTTGGGCTGTGCGTTGATATGTCAGTCAGTCAGTCAGTCAGTCAGTCAGTCAGTTTCTTCTTTTATATATGTTAGAGGGTGGTCCATGATGAGAAGTCAAACACTGAATCTAATAATAGACTTTTTATTTCGATGTTTACACTTTGAAATTTTTAACCATAATGGCCGCTCGACTGATTGCAGCGCCTTTTATAGTACATTGAAAACAAGTCTTCTAATCAAATTAATGACTACAATTGATTTTAAAATACCTTAATAAATAAGCAAAGCATTATAACAATCATTAAAATAATTATAAAGTGTTCTTATCTTATTTTTATACTAAAATCATATTTTTAAATTGCAAATTGTTGATTACATTATAATTCAATCAAAAATACTTTTATTAAATTGTTAACAGTTATAAAAAAATTATGAATTGAGTCCATCGCTATCATATATATAGATAAGTGACACTAAAAAAGAAGAATTCTCAAAAAAATAAGATATTCGTAACGCTGACTATCATCAGTTTATTTATTTATTTTTCCTGAAAAGTTACGTTTTTGCGATTATCATTTTATTCTCCGGGGGCGGCGATATATAAATAGATAAGCGGACTAGATATTGATGAGGTTAAAACACCAGATGTGGCGCTCCAAACCCTTCAACACCTAGGGAGAACTAAGGTCCGACTCTTGAGTTATAATACAGACCCCCACCTTTCTCCGAGAGGTGGTACCCTAACCTTAAACGCCTCCGAGAAGAGCTAGACTACAGTTTCCACCGCTAGGTTGACCGCCTATCTCTTCTCAGAGTCCAGCTATTACTTCAGCTGATGCTCGAATAGGTTCTCCAACACAAACACAACCTAACCCATACTCTGTCCCCCACAAAACCCACTAAACCCCAATTTAACTATCACACAACTATGTAATTATCCAAACAATGAGCATTCCATTACCATGTTTGGCAATAAATACACAAAGCCAGACAATTACACAAAACTCCCATTAACAATCGCAAGAAACAATCAAATAAATAACCCATACATTATTATCCCCACAAAATCCCGCTAGCCCCATTTTAATTATCAACAAATATGTAATTATCCAACAATGAATATTCCATCACCACATTTGGCAACAAATACCCAAAGCCAGACAATCAAACAAAACTCCCTTTAACTATCACAAGAAACAATTAAACACCCAATAAAAGAAACACGAAAAAAGCAAACACAATAAAAGAAAACACAGAAAGAGAAAACTCAGTAAAAAGTCACTACAAATATGTTACATTAACCCCACTAAGAGAACCTTCCACGAGCCCGTCGCAAAAAGAAGAACCCGTTCTTTGCCTGCTCACCAGCCTTTATACTACATTTACTATTATATCGGTGCTCTAAGCGTACTTAGCCCGTTTAATGCCATTGGAGCACTTGGAGCATTTGGTCCATTCAGAACATTCGAAGCATTTACTACAACCAATCCCATTGGAGCACTTGGAGCATTTGGTCCATTCATTCCTAGTGGTGCTCGCAGAGCACTAGGTGCAAAGGGGGCCCGTATAACTGTGGAAAGGTCGTATCTCGAGCGCGTGCCATCAGACTACCCGACAATTCTTATTTCAAACTTGATACTGAAACAGCTTCTAAGCCTTTCTCATAAGGTGCAGATTTGCCTGATTTGTCTCATAAACAGGTCGGCTAGTTTGTAAATACTATTACGGGTATAATCTCAGTGAATGAAATTGTTGCATCATCTTAACCATCATCATCATCATCTCAGGCCTTTCCTCAAGTAAAAAGGTTAGAAACGAGGATTTTCCGAATGTAATTGATAATTATCCCTACTGAAATTGTTGTCATCATTCCCACATCCCCATATAAGCCTCATACAGCCCTCTTCTTACAATAAGAGGTTCAGTATGTAAATAGGTAGTTTGTTATCGATAAATTCATAATAAAGTTGCCTTATTTGTGTATGAAACAATTTTATTAGCTATTTTATATATATATTATTAACTAATATACCTAAAAATATGTTTATATAAGATGGAACATTACAGATTGATGTCTGTAAGGTTACAGGGTCCACGGTGATTGTACTTACTTGTTACTCCCCTGCGATTGAAGAGTATAGAAGGTGGTTCACCTCCTTCGTCTCGGTTCATAGACGAGATCTCCTCATCCTTCGCAGCCTGAATGGCGTCCTTTAAAGTATTCAGATTCCTCGCTGAAATAATGACACCTAAAGTAGGGTTCCGTAACCCGTCAGAGAATCGTTTGATTGCCAACTTTTCGTTGACTGGTTTTAAAACTTTATAAGCCGCTTGGTCGCCGTCGGCTTGAGAAATAGTAAGATCGACGAAAAGTTGCTCAATCCTTCTGCCAAATTCCTCGATAGAAAGTGAGTGCTGCTTAGCTTTCATCAAACTTTCGTGGACAGCTGCACTTGACTTTTTTGACAAGAAATTATTTTTTAGGTCTTTTTTGAGTGTCGCAAAATCCACATAAGACTGAGACATGCGTAATTTACCGCTTTCTGACAAGCGTGTTTTAAGTATGAATTTAATAAGTGTAGGAATACTGGCACTATCTAGCATCGATTGGTAAATCTCAATGGCATCTATTAATTTTTTCGTTGTATCATCGTCCCCCGTCATAACAGGTAAGAGTAAGATTGCCGTTTTAAGGTCAAATTTCTCCATGTTTGTTTGTACAATACAACTGTCCTTACAAAATGTTTTTATTTTGATGTATAGCGTTACAATTTCGTCACTTAATTCGTTTATACAAACATTTAATTATACCTAATGAATGACAGGGAAAAGTAATAATAGGTTTTATATTATTAACAAGCCTGGTTATTTTAGTGTCCGCTTCCGGATAAGTGAAAAACGTTGTATATAAAGAAATATTGTATTTGTATTTGTATTTGTATTGTATTTGTATATATTTTAAATATGTGGAGCCTCGAGCCTGTAACTATTATGGAAAAGGACGAGGAGGTACTTAATACCGCGTATATTCAACAGCCTATTCTCGGAGGAAGAATGTAAAACTAAAAATTGTTTCAAAAAGAAGTTGAAAACTTGGTTGATAAACTCTTTCCATACAAAAAATTGTTAAGTAGTATAGTCAGTAGTTTTGTAAGATGTACTGTATCTATTGTGCACAAAAATTTTTGAATTGAGTGTATAGTTCGCCAACAAATTGTTTTTCAATTTGGCGAAATATTTCATAAGTATAAATGTGTATACAATACTTAGGTACAATAAATTAAAAAAAAAAATACTGTAAAGGACCGTATCTACCTGAAGTTTAGTCGGGCTTACTTGCACGCTTTCTTGACGCACGCTTGCTTGCGTGCATGCTTGCTTGCTTAATATATTAGTTCTTTGGAATACTCATGGTACACGCGAGCGAAGCCGCGGGCAAAAGCTAGTTCTAAATAATTTTCGTACAATCTATTTGCTACCTCTAATTTTTCATTTAAAGTCTTTTCTGTACGCTTTATTAATGCTAATTTGAAAAGATTGTTTTTAAATTGTTGCAATTCATTACGTATCTCCGTTAGTTCGGCAAGCATTGCAAGGTGACATTACTGATTTTATTATCTATCCTTATAAGGAAAGGAAGTCATAAGGATAGATAATAAAATCAGTAATGTCACCTTGCAATGCTTGCCGAACTAACGGAGATACGTAATGAATTGCAACAATTTAAAAACAATCTTTTCAAATTAGCATTAATAAAGCGTACAGAAAAGACTTTAAATGAAAAATTAGAGGTAGCAAATAGATTGTACGAAAATTATTTAGAACTAGCTTTTGCCCGCGGCTTCGCTCGCGTGTACCATGAGTATTCCAAAGAACTAATATATCAAGCAAGCAAGCATGCACGCAAGCAAGCGTGCGTCAAGAAAGCGTGCAAGTAAGCCCGACTAAACTTCAGGTAGATACGGTCCTTTACAGTATTTTTTTTTTTAATTTATTGTACCTAAGTATTGTATACACATTTATACTTATGAAATATTTCGCCAAATTGAAAAACAATTTGTTGGCGAACTATACACTCAATTCAAAAATTTTTGTGCACAATAGATACAGTACATCTTACAAAACTACTGACTATACTACTTAACAATTTTTTGTATGGAAAGAGTTTATCAACCAAGTTTTCAACTTCTTTTTGAAACAATTTTTAGTTTTACATTCTTCCTCCGAGAATAGGCTGTTGGAAATTTAAATGGGTTTTGTGAGGCTTCAGAGGCTGGATTCTCTGCAGTTGTATATCTTCGCGCTGTAGACCAGCAGGATAATTGCTCCGTCCATTTATTAATGTCCAAAACTAAGGTTGCCCCAGTCCGGACTCGTTTGACAATAACAAAACTGGAATTGCAAGGAGCAGTACTCCTTTCCAAATTAGTTCAACACGTTGCCTCCTGTCTGCAGAAGACAATAGTGTTGGACGCCATCCATACCTGGACGGACAGCCAGATTGTCCTAGCTTGGCTGAAAACTTTACCTCATGACCTTCAGACATTTGAAGCGAACAGAATTTCCCAAATCAGGAATTTAAATATCCAATCTCTGTGGAGACATGTTCCCGGTGACCTCAACCCCGCTGACTGCGCCTCCCGTGGTTTAATGCCGCATGCCTTTATTAATCATCAACTCTGGTGGTCTTCCCCTTGGCTGACACAACCTCCCTGTACTTGGCCGTCAGACCTGTCCTCACCACCTACCCTGCTCCCTGGATTGCGTTGCCTCCTTCTCACTAGTACCACCGTCCCAGCTTGTGCTAACTTTCTTTTAGAGCGGTTTAGCTCATTTCAGACGCTGATCGGTGTCACAGGTTTCATGTTGAGATTTCTACATAATGCCCTTTATCCTAATTCACGTGATTCCTTTCCGGTGCTATCTGCCTCTGAACGTAAAGCTGCTCTTCATTTCCTTATAAAACAGATTCAAGCAGAATCATTCCGTGAAGAAATTGACGCGGTATACAAATTCGCTCCGCAATTCGATGCCTGAGCCCTTACCTGGACACTGAAGGACTCCTGAGAGTTGGTGGTCGGATCCGACATTCTGACATTTCTTTTGATGCACGTCATCCGCTCCTCCTCCCAAAATCTGGGCACTTCGTGAAAATTCTAATAACTCACTAACTACCATTAGGAAAACTCGCACGCTCCACTTGGTGCCTTACATGCTATAATGTCTCGTGAGTTTTGGATTCTGTCCGCTCGCAGGCTCATAGGTAATGTTATCTTTAAATGCCTGGCTTGTTACCGGTTGAAGGCCGTTACAAAACAACCGTTTATGGGCGACTTACCCAAAGATCGTGTGACTGCTGCACGACCATTTCAAGGCGTAGGTACGGATTTTGCCGGGCCATTCTACACGAAAATCCAAGCAACTCGTAACAGATACCTCGTTAAAACCTATTTATGCGTTTTCGTGTGCCTCGCAACTAAGGCAGTTCATCTTGAGGTAGTTTCGGACCTCACTGCTGAAGCGTTTATTGCCGTTCTTACTAGGTTTTCATCGCGACGTGGTCTCCCCTCTCTTATTCGATCGGACTGTGGCAGAAATTATGTTGGAGCGGATAATTGCCTACGTGATATTCACACCTTCCTTTGCCAGCACAAAAACTCCTTGGGACATGAAATGTCAAAACGTGGCATCACCTGGATCTTCGATCCACCTGCAACTCCGCATTGGGGCGAATTATTCGAGGCGGCTGTTAAGTCAGCCAAGACGCACTTAAAGCGTGTTATTGGTGACACCCCGCTGACCTATGAGGAGCTGACAACAGTCTTCACAAAAATCGAAGCGGTTCTTAATTCGCGACCCTTGTGTTCTTTGTCGAGTGATCCCAATGACCTTGAAGTACTCACTCCTGGTCATCTTCTAATAGGACAACCTTTAACCGCGGTTCCTGAATATCCGTTTAAGGACGTAAAAATTAATCGTATAACGAGATTTCGACTTGTACAAAAGATTACCCAACACTTCTGGTTACGATGGCATCAACAGTATTTGTCGACTTTGCAAATGAGACAAAAATGGACATCCTACACAGATTCACCCTCTGTTGGCGACCTAGTGCTTCTAAAATATGGTAATGTTCCCCCTCTAGAATGGCGACGCGGCCGTATTAGCAATGTATTCCCTGGCAACGACGGAGTTGTCCGTGTAGTAGAGGTCAAAACGGTTAGTGGTATCCTGATCAGACCCGTGAATAAGGTTGTCTCCCTTCCCATTGACGCCTAACCTAGTTCCATAAACATAGTAATGTTTAGGGCGGGGGTATGTTCAAATTAACCATCTCAGGTGCCTTGCCCCCCATCACCCGCTCACCCCTCTTCCTTTCTCTAGTAATGCACTGACATGACAGACAAATGATACGTCCCCGCGTGTGATTGTGTTTGCTGTGAATTTGTGCCCTGTGACCTTAAAAGTGACTTTATCCCATGGGAATATCCTGGCCGCAGCAGTGGTCGAGCCCAGGTACCGTGCACGTTGACTTTCACTGACAGTAACTTTCTCCTTCTTACTATTACTCCCTTAAACAATCATCATTATACGTTATTGCTGTTAGTTAGAATGGGATCCGGTACATCAAAACCACAGGAGTTCATAATTGCCTAGACGGCATCAGGTGGAAATAACGAAGCAAGCACTACAGTCAAGGACTTAGCTTTTCAGGCTACCAACACGAACATTATCCTGCTGACTATTCTGCTCATGTTATCCTTGGTCCTTGTATATGGGTTGTACAGAGCTTACATGAAATGCCACAAGCAGATGATTCGGCGAGAGATCAACGGTCACGGGACTTTTAGACGTTCTTTTGGAATGGGAAAACGAACGGTGCCTCCGGAGGAGATTTAGATAACTATTTTTCACTAAGACGATATAAGGCGCAACGAAAAAACAGCAGCTAAGTGATGTGTTTTCTGAGATCGTAAAGTGAGTGAGTACGTTTAATTATGTGCCTACAGTAAAATATATCTAAGTTCTAACTTAGATATATTTTACTGTAGGCACATAATTAAACGTACTCACTCACTTTACGATCTCAGAAAACACATCACTTTAGTGAGTACGTTTAATTATGTGCCTACAGTAAAATATATCTAAGTTCTAACTTAGATATATTTTACTGTAGGCACATAATTAAACGTACTCACTCACTTTACGATCTCAGAAAACACATCACTTAGCTGCTGTTTTTTCGTTGCGCCTTATATCGTCTTAGTGAAAAATAGTTATCTAAATCTCCTCCGGAGGCACCGTTCGTTTTCCCATTCCAAAAGAACGTCTAAAAGTCCCGTGACCGTTGATCTCTCGCCGAATCATCTGCTTGTGGCATTTCATGTAAGCTCTGTACAACCCATATACAAGGACCAAGGATAACATGAGCAGAATAGTCAGCAGGATAATGTTCGTGTTGGTAGCCTGAAAAGCTAAGTCCTTGACTGTAGTGCTTGCTTCGTTATTTCCACCTGAGGCCGTCTAGGCAATTATGAACTCCTGTGGTTTTGATGTACCGGATCCCATTCTAACTAACAGCAATAACGTATAATGATGATTGTTTAAGGGAGTAATAGTAAGAAGGAGAAAGTTACTGTCAGTGAAAGTCAACGTGCACGGTACCTGGGCTCGACCACTGCTGCGGCCAGGATATTCCCATGGGATAAAGTCACTTTTAAGGTCACAGGGCACAAATTCACAGCAAACACAATCACACGCGGGGACGTATCATTTGTCTGTCATGTCAGTGCATTACTAGAGAAAGGAAGAGGGGTGAGCGGGTGATGGGGGGCAAGGCACCTGAGATGGTTAATTTGAACATACCCCCGCCCTAAACATTACTATGTTTATGGAACTAGGTTAGGCGTCAATGGGAAGGGAGACAACCTTATTCACGGGTCTGATCAGGATACCACTAACCGTTTTGACCTCTACTACACGGACAACTCCGTCGTTGCCAGGGAATACATTGCTAATACGGCCGCGTCGCCATTCTAGAGGGGGAACATTACCATATTTTAGAAGCACTAGGTCGCCAACAGAGGGTGAATCTGTGTAGGATGTCCATTTTTGTCTCATTTGCAAAGTCGACAAATACTGTTGATGCCATCGTAACCAGAAGTGTTGGGTAATCTTTTGTACAAGTCGAAATCTCGTTATACGATTAATTTTTACGTCCTTAAACGGATATTCAGGAACCGCGGTTAAAGGTTGTCCTATTAGAAGATGACCAGGAGTGAGTACTTCAAGGTCATTGGGATCACTCGACAAAGAACACAAGGGTCGCGAATTAAGAACCGCTTCGATTTTTGTGAAGACTGTTGTCAGCTCCTCATAGGTCAGCGGGGTGTCACCAATAACACGCTTTAAGTGCGTCTTGGCTGACTTAACAGCCGCCTCGAATAATTCGCCCCAATGCGGAGTTGCAGGTGGATCGAAGATCCAGGTGATGCCACGTTTTGACATTTCATGTCCCAAGGAGTTTTTGTGCTGGCAAAGGAAGGTGTGAATATCACGTAGGCAATTATCCGCTCCAACATAATTTCTGCCACAGTCCGATCGAATAAGAGAGGGGAGACCACGTCGCGATGAAAACCTAGTAAGAACGGCAATAAACGCTTCAGCAGTGAGGTCCGAAACTACCTCAAGATGAACTGCCTTAGTTGCGAGGCACACGAAAACGCATAAATAGGTTTTAACGAGGTATCTGTTACGAGTTGCTTGGATTTTCGTGTAGAATGGCCCGGCAAAATCCGTACCTACGCCTTGAAATGGTCGTGCAGCAGTCACACGATCTTTGGGTAAGTCGCCCATAAACGGTTGTTTTGTAACGGCCTTCAACTGGTAACAAGCCAGGCATTTAAAGATAACATTACCTATGAGCCTGCGAGCGGACAGAATCCAAAACTCACGAGACATTATAGCATGTAAGGCACCAAGTGGAGCGTGCGAGTTTTCCTAATGGTAGTTAGTGAGTTATTAGAATTTTCACGAAGTGCCCAGATTTTGGGAGGAGGAGCGGATGACGTGCATCAAAAGAAATGTCAGAATGTCGGATCCGACCACCAACTCTCAGGAGTCCTTCAGTGTCCAGGTAAGGGCTCAGGCATCGAATTGCGGAGCGAATTTGTATACCGCGTCAATTTCTTCACGGAATGATTCTGCTTGAATCTGTTTTATAAGGAAATGAAGAGCAGCTTTACGTTCAGAGGCAGATAGCACCGGAAAGGAATCACGTGAATTAGGATAAAGGGCATTATGTAGAAATCTCAACATGAAACCTGTGACACCGATCAGCGTCTGAAATGAGCTAAACCGCTCTAAAAGAAAGTTAGCACAAGCTGGGACGGTGGTACTAGTGAGAAGGAGGCAACGCAATCCAGGGAGCAGGGTAGGTGGCGAGGACAGGTCTGACGGCCAAGTACAGGGAGGTTGTGTCAGCCAAGGGGAAGACCACCAGAGTTGATGATTAATAAAGGCATGCGGCATTAAACCACGGGAGGCGCAGTCAGCGGGGTTGAGGTCACCGGGAACATGTCTCCACAGAGATTGGATATTTAAATTCCTGATTTGGGAAATTCTGTTCGCTTCAAATGTCTGAAGGTCATGAGGTAAAGTTTTCAGCCAAGCTAGGACAATCTGGCTGTCCGTCCAGGTATGGATGGCGTCCAACACTATTGTCTTCTGCAGACAGGAGGCAACGTGTTGAACTAATTTGGAAAGGAGTACTGCTCCTTGCAATTCCAGTTTTGTTATTGTCAAACGAGTCCGGACTGGGGCAACCTTAGTTTTGGACATTAATAAATGGACGGAGCAATTATCCTGCTGGTCTACAGCGCGAAGATATACAACTGCAGAGAATCCAGCCTCTGAAGCCTCACAAAACCCATTTAAAGTAAACGTGGAGGGGTTTTCAGGTATGATACGTCTAGGAACCAAAACCTTATTTATGTTTATCAAATCACCTGTAAACAGTAACCACTCGGCAGCCAAATCAGACGTGAGGGGTTCATCTCAATTTAGACCTGATAGCCAAAGGCGCTGGATGAACACTTTGGCTTTAAAGACCACAGGATCAATCCAGCCGCTGGGGTCAAAGGTACGTGCTACCAATGATAGGACCTTTCTTTTGGTGGGACAGCTATCCCTGTCAAGTCGAGATATGTAGGTGAAAGCATCGACTACAGGATTAAACTGAACACCAAGCACGGCTACTGTTTGCGGGTTCTCACTATCTTGTATGGTATGAAGAGGCTGTAGATGGGTTTGAGGTAATGTTTCCAACAGCTCCGGTCTGTTTGAGAGCCATTTTCGTAACTCGTAACCCCCTGCTTGCATCAAGGACTCGAGTTCTGTTTTAAGTAGGTGGGCTTCCTCAAGGGTAGATGCTCCAGTTAGGCAATCGTCCACGTAAATATCAGATTTGACGACTGCGGCTGCTCTTGGGAATCTGGAGCGTTCTTGATTTGCCAGTTCAAGGAGAACACGGTTTGCAATGAAGGGGCTAGACCGTAAACCATATGTAGTCGTATTAAGTTCGTAAGTCACAAGAGAATCAGACGGGGACTCACGCCACAGGATCAGTTGGTATCGTCTGTCGTCAGAATGAACCCAGGACATACGGAACATCATGCGAATATCTGCGACGAAAACAATTGCATGTCTGCGGAAGTTAAGCAGAATTTGGGCGATATCACGTTGTAGTTTTGGCCCAGTATGAAGGCACTGAATGAGGGAGACACCATTAGAGGTGGCGCAGCTGCCGTCAAATACAACTCTCAGTTTTTCAGTGTTACCGGATTTGAAAACACCATGATGGGGAATGAAGTAATGCTCCACCGTATGAGGATCGACGGTCGACAAAGACATATGTTTGAGCTGCAGATACTCCCGCATGAACTCTGTGTATTTGGATCTCAGGAGGGAGTCGCCTTGCAATCGTTTCTCTAAATTTATAAAACGTCGATAGGCAATACCGAAAGATTCGCCTAAGGAGGGTTCGCTCGGTTCGGCGATCCATGCACATACAATTACTGTGGGGACAGATTTATTACTTGCGTACACAAGCGGTGAACTGTCGCTCGGTTCGGTTATCCATGCACATACAATTACTATGTGAACAAATCTGTTACCTACGCACGCAAGCGGCAAAATCAATATACTTCGTTTTTGGGACTGTTTCCAATTTTAAAACTAATCGAGCAGCTCATATTTACGTTTAAACGACCCTAAAATGTCCTTTGATTATGTTTATTCATGAACAGGGATCGTAAAACGCAAGCAAAATCGATTGAAAATGACGTATGATAGCCAGTTAGTCAGCACTTCAATTAATTTTGCTCACATTTTTACGAACCCTGTTCATGACGCATAATTTTTGAATCCCCATTCGAAATCGATCTGCATCAATTTTCTGATTAGGTACAGCAAAAAAAAAACATAACTTAAAGTTACATTTTTTATTCGTCATGGTCATTTCATTAGTCAAACTTCAGGAGGTCTTTGAAATATTTTTTTCATTGTGTTTTTTTTAATGTTTGATTATTTCTTATAATTAGAGGGATTTTTTTCAAAATAAGTTAAACATTTTTAATAAAAAATGCCTTTATTTAAACACCATTTTCTTAAACAAGTTACATTTTTAAGTGCGCATATACTTGGATGGTATATACAATTAGCTAAGTAAAGTTTTTTGAAGAGGTGCTAATTATATTTTTTTTGACAGTGGTCGACTTCAACACCAAGAAACTGGAGCTGTTTTATTTTTATCTCCTTTTATTTATTGGAAATATTTTTTTTAAGTGTTCGAGATGACATTTGTGAGATTTTACGGCTGACAAGCGGTTCGTGCTCAGTACTAAGAAGAAATAGAAAAAAAAAACGAAGTCAACTGTCGCTTCTGTCAATGTCAAATGAAATCTAACCGTTTGCGTTTCGTTTGCTTTGCGTTGTCCAAGAAGCAGTTCCAAAATAGTGATCGAAAGTATTCAATCGTGATCCAATTATCGTGCATAGGTCGTGGAGAAATGCGGTAAAATTGAAAGTCCGGATTTTATGCGGAGGTCAATAAAAATAGTCCAAAAATCACACTGAGCACACCAAAATGCAAAGCAAACGAAACGCAAACGATTTGACATTGACAGAAGTGACAGCTAACTTCGGTTTTTTTTCTGTTTCTACTAAGTTCTGAGCACGTACGGCTAGTCAGCCATAAAATCTCACAAATGACATCTCGAACACTTAAAAAAATATTTCCAGTAAACAATAGGAGATAAAAATAAAACAGCTGCAGTTTCTCGATCTCCAGAATGCCGACTGTCGAAAAAAAATATAATTAGCACCTCTTCAAAAAACTTTACTTAGCCAATTACATCACTTGCCGATCTAAATTCTTCATATAAACTTAACAACTTAGGACATCCCAAATCTTCTAGGTTAAAAACATCATTATGATTTAAAATACTTTTGATCCAATTTGCTTTTTCTATACCTGTACAATAAATTATTTTGTCGGCTAGATATTCTTGGATATGCATCAAGTAATTAGCATATGGTATAAAACCTTCGTTCCAGCAAATTTTCCGATTTTTCTCTATCCACTGCACTTGTTTACGCTCAAAAGGCAAAGATTATGTATCGGAAAAGGCGGCAAAATCAGAAGGTGCTGTAGTTGATGATTATAAACTACAGAGATTTCTTTCACAACAAATTTGCTATCTTCAGTTTTAAATCCTTGAACATCGACAACAGCTATTGATTTCATGTTAACTTCTTAACTATGTTGCTCAAAGGTCGATATTCAAACATCCGATCGTTGATAATTAAACAATAAGCACTTGTATTTTCTGGAATATCCTTTGAAGTTTCAATTTCTAAACGTACATCAACTGGCTCAGTTTTCAGATTTTCATTTTGTCTTGAACAATCAATCACATATAATGGAGCCTTTTCTTTAAATTGCTTAAGATCAAGCAACGGATCTATGGGAAGGTTATAAAACGACTGATGAAATTTTGCATACATATCGTATAATATACTGTATTGACCGTCTTCAAATTTCAAATTCAAAGCATCATAAGGATAGTAGTACGAATTTAAAAATAATGTTACATTTTTCAGATTACAATGATCAAATAAAGCGCTATCCACACGTTTCTTATTTTTTCTATTGGTTTGTAAACCAAAAATAATATATCGAGGTTTTTTCTAATTGAGAAGTTGTCTTGACAGACCACGAATGTTTAGTAGTCATGGGTAATAATGGATATTCATATAAATCCCAATTTCGAAATGCAATTTGCATGGGATTATCTTTTTCTAAATGTTTTAACAAAGCAAGCCTTTGATGATCTGATACTTTAACATGCGGCATACGCCATTGGACTTTTTGTAAATTTACTTCAACTATATCATCTTCTTCAGTCACTACACAATTTAAATTAGTACAACTTCTGTTAAGTATTAATTCATGTTTACAATTTATCACTATTTTTCGATAATCTTCAGCAAAACCTAACAATTTATTCAACGGTAAAAGAATGCAAAACTTCCCTTCATGATTTTTAAACCCGTTTACATTCCATCCTTACATTTCAGCTGCTTTACTTTCTCCATTGTTCATGGAGGCTAAAGATTTCATAGTAGTTGTAATACCAGCATTTCTGATACGATCGATCTCAACACCATTCATTTCATATCTAATGTCTTGAAAGAGAAATGAGATGGCATTATTTTAAAAATGAAATTTCTTCGCTTTTGTTATACCTGTTGCGGAGTCTTTAGAAGTAACAGAGAAAAAACCTTCTATGTAAATTGCACTGGCTGATGGTAAAACGTAAATGTCTTGTTGATGAATCGGTATACGTATTTCATCGTTTTCCTTGTAACTGTTATTGTAGGGACTATATGTATGAATTTCATAACTCTCAACAGAATTATCGAATTTCAGGTCATCGGTTATGTGGAGAATATTCATATTTTTAATCCGAGAGTACGAAGGAACTCTTTATTACTTTTCGTAATATTAATAGACTTTAAACGTCTGGTTCTTTTCACCGTATGCTTTGTAATGATGGTTCGTTTATTTTGTTTCAGTGTTTTGTTAGAAGAATAATGGTTATCATTATGAAAAACGATCATTTTGCTTTCCGTAGGTGTATACTTAGATGTATATTTTCTTTTCTAAAATTGATTGGAATACCATTTAAATCTAGTATTTTCACAATTATTGATGAAATGTGCTTCTTTGTTACGGGAAAATAGATGACGTTCTTAGGAACTTCAATAAGCTGATGACTGGGAGGAATATTAAGAACGAACTCATGTATTATATGCGTAGGCACTCCATTTGTGTATGTTTCTTGAACAAGATCACATACAATCCGTATGACAGACGTTGGAATAATGTTTACTGCGCAGACTGACTCATGCCATTTATTTGGTTCTAATATTACCTCTGAGAATCCTAAAAATGGTCCAATGCTGTTTCTAATCCCAAAATGAATTGGTTCGGTACAAAACGAAGAACATTTCAAAGTATTGTTATTTGACTTAATTTCCAACTGACAATCTTTTATTTCACTTTTTAAATATTCGACCAAATCTATTAAGTCATAGGTGCCACAAGGAATTTTTATTGATTTTCCTTTACCATAAGCAAAAATATTGTTATTTTCATTGATGTTAGGTATTGAGTTAAACGTTGAAAGAAAGGAAAGAACAGGAGCAGAGACCAAACATTCCTTCAGTATTCGGAACGCAGTGTCGGCTTCCGGAGACCAGAAAAACGGCGGTCCACCTTTTTTGTTCGAAGTCAGCCTATTAAGAGGGCCTGCTATAGTGCTGAAGTTGGGGACGAAACGACGATACCATGTAGCGGTCCCGAGAAAGCGCTTAATATCTTTGCGACAAGTAGGTGTCGGATAATCGAGAATAGCTTGCACTTTCTCTGGATCGGTACGAAGTCCGCAACTGTCAACAACATAGCCCATGTACCTAAGCTGACTCCGAAAGAAACGGCATTTTTCCAAATTTATAGTAAGGTTGGCCTGCTTTAATTTATCCAACACGCGGAGTAAAAGGGAGACATGGGAATTGAAGTCATTCGAGACGATGATAATGTCATCGAGATAAGCGAAGACTTTGAGGTCGAATTCCTTAAAAAGCAGATCTACTAATCTCTGCTGTGTTGCAGGCGCGTTAGTCAGGCCGAACGTGGTACGTTTAAAACGATACGTGCCACGTCCCGGCACGTAGAACGCAGTCTTGTCTCGATCTTCGGAAACTATTGGGATTTGCCAAAACGCCTTGGACAAATCTATGCTAGAGAGGTAGCGAGCATCCCGAAGATTGTCCAAAATTTCAGACACATAGGGCAAACTGTACGCGTCGCGTTTTGTAACGGAGTTTAGTTTCCGACTATCGAGGCAAAAACGGGGCTGGCCATTCCTCTTGGTGACTATGAGCACTGGTGACGACCAAGCGCTCTCACATGGCTCGATCACGTCGAGACCTAACATCTCGTCTACCTGTTCGACAAGAATGCGTTGTTTTTCCGGGGACATACGGTAGTAGCGTTGTCGAATAGGCAAGGCGTCTCCAGTATCAATTCGGTGAGCGATCAACTTAGTCTCACCTAAACCCTTCGTCTCGGCAGAGATATCGGAAAATTGAGCGATAATGTTATCAGCAAGTGATCTTTCTGAGATATTTAAGTGATCATAGGCCTGTATAACAGAAGGACGGTCTATATCAAGACTAGCTTTAGAAATCCCGACATTAGAAAAAGTAATGCTAGAAAGGTGTTTCGGGAAAATATTAAATTTGTGCCAAAAATCGATACCTAACACGAGATCTATGTTAATATCTGGCACTATAAAAGCTTTAATGACATGAAAAGTGTCTTCAAATTTTATAGGCAGGTTCATATAGCCAATGCTGGTCATTATTTGTCCTCCAGCAGCTGTGACAGTGATATTATGTTCCTGTTGAACTACTAGGCCTTGCTGTTCTAAAGTACGATGAGTATTATTTCCTAGAATGGTGACCGCTGATCCAGAATCTAAAAGACCCAACATTGATGTGTTATAGATGAGTATAGATGCGTAAGGTCGAGGGTCATTAACGGGTTGATTCCGCAGAATTGTGCCGATTTTATACGAATTAAAATAGAATTTTATGGTTTGTAACCAATTAGCCCAGTCTTCGTTATGGAATTTACTATTTTGTTTAGCCGTATCACAATTCCGCGGGTCAACTAGTTTTTTGATAGACCCGAGTTATTTTTATTACAGTTAGGACATTGTGGAGTTTTAACATCCTCATGTCCACAAATGAAACAAAATATCTTGTCCTTGTTCGCTTTGCACTGACGTAGATTATGGGTGTTGACACGACACCGGGGGCAAAATAACGGTTTAGGACTGGGAGTTTGCATTGCATGTACATATCTATTATTATTGTTATTAGTTTTATTTGCATTCAAGTTGTTATTAGGATAAGATTTATTTCTGTTGTAATTATTATTGTACAAATTATATGTTTGATTAGATTGATTAGTTTTATTTGGGTTTGCGTTGTTATTAGTGTAAGATCTATTTTTATTGTAATTGCCACTGTAAGAATTATGGACATGATTGTGACTGAAGTTGTACGACCTATGTGATGATGATGATGACTGACCACTGTAAGCAAATTCTGGCGCCATGGTATCAGACGTCTTTTTGGGGGGTTCACGAAAGCCAGCAAGACGTGCCTGGATGTTTTCGTAATTACGGCACAAGGTTCTCAAAGTGTCAAGGTCAGGAATATCTGTGGCTGAAGCTAAGGTGCTCGCGTAGCATGGTCTGATGTTATGAAGCAGTATTTCTAATTTGTCCTGGCTAGATAAAGGTTCTGATAAACGCGAGAACAGACCAGACATTATCGCCAAATAAATGGTTATATTTTCTGATTCACCCTGAGTCCTGGCACGTATCTCCGAGAGCAGTCGATAGTCGTAACCTGCTTGATCGAAGTCTTTCTTAAGTTGCGTAACTAATGTATCCCAATCTAACACCTGATCTTGGTTTTGGATACCACGGTACCAGTGTAAGGCATCACCAGTGAAGATCTCCGTAGCGAATGAAAGCAGCTTTGATGACGAGATATTCCTGGCCCTGCTAAACTCATTTATGCGCTGAATAAAGGAGCGCACAGACGACTTTCCGTCAAACCTGATCCTGGTAAGCTCACAAACCACGCCACGGTCGCAAGACACGCTAATATTTAAGGGCGGCACGGTTGACAGCTGCTCGGTAGTACTATTATCAACAGGCGCAATTAACCTATCTATAACAGACGTGTCTTTAACAGAGTTAAAGCGATCAAACAGAGTTTGAAACTCCTTCACACAGGTTTCATGTGCGTTCTGCGTCTTATCATATTTATTATTTATTTATTTATTTGTAAAAAACTTACACAGTATGACAGTATGATACCAAAGCACTGAGTAAGACAGAAAAATAAAAACTGTACAAAAATATGACAAGCAACAAAAAGTAAAAATAAATTAATAACATGAGGACGGACGTGCATCCATCATCTCGCAAAACTTCAAACATTCATCGCACACTTTCTTCCAACAACCAGTCAATACATCACACTCAGGCGCCGATGCTAGGAGGGAGTTGACGTAACGCAACGCACGGACCAGCGGCGACTGCTTGTAAGCGGCTGTGCGCGCCGACGGCAGTGCTAGCAAAAGGTGGTTTCGAGGCCTAAAACTAAATTTTGTAAGGAGTGGAACGTGCAGGCGCACCATTTGCGCCACCATCTCGACACTGTCGCATTCCCCTCGCAAGCCCTTAGCAGATGTCGTTACGAGCGCGTAATTACGTCTTACTTCCAAAGAGTTAAACCCCAGAGTTCCGAGCAGAAACTTGGTAGGGTACAAGAACGGGTAGTACCCAAGCGTTTTTTTTAGAGGAATCTGAGAAACGCTTTTTGGATTTTCTCTAGAAGTAAGACGTAAGTAGACTCGTGCGGATTCCAAACCACAGAAGCAGCTTCCAGTTTACTTCTGACCAGAGCAGTGTAAACCAATTTTATAACTCGAGGATCAGAAAAGTCACGCGAATTTCGGATTACGAATCCCAGTTTCCGAAAGCAATCACTGGCAAGCTTTTTCATGTGCTCGTGAAAGTTGAGATACGGATCAAAAACAACACCCAAATCCCTCACGTTATTAACACGAACAATAGACTCGAGACCCAGGACATAATTGGCAAGAATGGGACAGCGGGCACGACTGAACGTCATGAGAGAACACTTCGACGCATTGAACAGTAGCCCATTCACAACGCTCCACTGAAATACTCGGTTGACATCTTCCTGCAGCGATCTGCAATCGGATTCCCGCTGCACACCGTAGTATAATTTGAGGTCATCTGCGTACAGCAGACATCTAGCATACTTTGGGACCTTGGCCAAATCATTTATCATGATGCCGAATAGTAGGAGCCCCAATATCGAACCCTGACTGACTCCAGATTTAGTGCGGTATGTTTCCGAAACAAAGCATCCGTACAGTACGAACTGTTTCCTATCACGCAAATAACTGGCGAAAAATTTAAGTAGCAAAGGTGAGAAGCCGATTTCACACAGTTTTTTCAGTAAGATGTCATTATCCACACGGTCAAATGCCTTTTTGAAGTCAAAATATAACACGTCTACCTGTATTCCTTTATCCATGCACTCCGAAATAGAGTCAACCAGAGTGAGCAGATTAGTTTCAACCGAACGCTTCGGCCTGAAACCGTGCTGAGCATCGCAGAGATAGGGTTTGACTTGGGGAGCCAAAAGACCATTCAGTATCGATTCGAATAGCTTTGCAACCGAAGAAAGAATAGCTATTGGTCTATGATCATCCACATTGGATGCGTCGTGAGACTTGGGAATAGGTGTGACGCGCGTAACCTTCCACTTATCGGGGTACACACCAGTAGCAAGGGACAAATTGAAAATATGTAGCAATGGCAAGCACAACCATTCGCCACATCCCCTAAGAATGAAAGCTGGGAGACAGTCTGGGCCTGGGGAACTTTGGGATTTTAGTTGACTCAAGAATTTACAAATAATATCAGTTGAAATTTTGCTAATGTGGATATAGTTGCTAGTGCGTGACGGGTCTTCGCGGATGATTTTTTTGTAATCGAGCAGTGGTACAGCCGGCAGGAAAACACTCGAGAAAAAGTCTGAGAAAGCCTGAGCAGCCTCACCAGCCTCACAATTTCTCCCCCCGTACGTCACACACGGCTCAAACCCACCCCTCGACTTTAGACTACTTACATGCTGCCAGAAAGCTCTAGGGTTTTTACCAATCTGGTTTTGAATGTCACGAACGTAAACGTCATAGGCTTGCGACGCCCAAAACTTTAAATTTTTCCTCAGCTCAGAGAATCGGGCATAAACTGCAGGATCTCGCGTACGCTTCCATTTTTTGTGAAGGCTAGATTTTAGTGAAATATTACTTATTAGATCAGTTGTAAACCAGACAGGATAACGTCTAACAGGTTTAAGATATCTAGTTTTCTTCGGGATACAAATATCAAAAATATCATACAGGACACGGTAAAATAGACCAACAGCAACATTGACATCGAAACTACCAAGAACTTCGTCCCAAGACACTTCGGAAATTAATTGACGAAGAAGCACATAGTCACCTTTTGGAAAGTTCCAATCAAGTTTCGAGTCAACATTGCCAGGATCCACTTTACCCGGCCTAAATACGGTATGTACGAGCGGTACTACAACTTCGAGGGGGGGGTGGTAGGCATCACGGTGTGGGACCAGTCCGCCGTCCTCAACCTCAATGACCTCAACAGAACGTGTGCGCCTCCGCACCAGCACCACATCAAGCACTCCTCCAAATGCATGTAACACATCATTCGTCTCTTTTAAATCACAGATTGCTGTAAAATAACAGTAATAACTTAAGATATTAACAGATGAGTACTTAGGATTTAAATTCAAGTCACCGACAATCAAAACGACACCATTAAGAGAGTCAATAACGGATTCTACTCTATTGAAGAAGCGCATGTAGACATCATCAGAAACATTAGGGGGAATGTACACAACACACACATGAATGTTAGTCCCGTCCACCGTAAAGGACGTCCATAGGTCCTCCCCCTCAGCGGTCTCCAGTTCACGTCGACGACGCAGCACGATGCCCGGCCGTGCAGCAAGCAGGACGCCTCCGCCATGTCTTCCAGTAGTGCGATCACGGCGCACCATGCTCCAACCACAGCACAGGAGTTCAGCGTCATCAACTGAATCAGTTAACCAGGACTCAGTAAATCATCAAAGATCATACGATTAAGTCGGTGATAAAGGTGATGTAAATAATTTTCAGCACGAATTAATGCATTCCTGTCCAAAGGGGAATCAAGTAAGGTTTTGATCTTAGTGAGTACATCAGTGACGCCCTTCAAGTCATCGCTAATTTCTAGTGGACTCTCCAAGATATCCTCGGAAGGAAATGTAAGACCCAGTTTGGCAATTTGCCTCCGTAAATCCTGGACAGTGGCAGCAGGAGTACTACCTCTAATTTGAACTTCGTACTCCAGCTCTGCCTTTTGCAGCGATAAAAATTTCACAGGATGTGCCATATTAATTCTCAAAAAGTAAAAAGTAAAAATAAATAATAATTTGCGACAAAAAAAAAATATAACGCACTACAATGACGGGAGTGTTGAACAAGATTAACTAATCTACTCCGTTCTGTTACAAAGCAGACTAAAAGTAACGTTATGGTTGATGCGATGAAGCAAAAATAAACAGAGAGAAAAAAAAATCAACAATCACCAAAATAAAAAAAGAAGCGTTAAAATAATTGTAACTTATGTGTATCACTTTGCGAAAATAATACGCATTTCAAAAAAAATATCAATAAAAATATTAAATAAAATTAGCACTTTTGTACGCGATTGTAACTCAAGTAACTGGTTTGTGATAAGATTGCACTTTGCGCGTACAGAGTGTTCATTAATTAACAGACAGTTTAAGATTATAAATACATTATTGATTATAATTTATTACTTTGACATCATTAGTTTATTATTATAACAATTTTTTTTTAATGATAAAAAAAAAATGTCAAAACCAAATAATATTATAAAGATACATCTAAGTTACAGGCAACCAAAAATAATAAAAACGTTTCACAAAATTATAAACACAAAACACACAACTACTTCTACGAAGCTAAACCAGATCTTTAAAAAAAACCACGTTTGAGGCGCCAGTGTGACGTTCGGTCCCAGGATGTGGTTTTCGATAGATAATAAAAAAAACAACAGTCAACAACAAAAATTAAATAATTTATTTAAATTTATAGGGTTCTATGCCGTCTGGTCTAGCCTCCGTAGATGGGTACTCCCCTGACGGCGTCGGCGAAGGCAGCCACGGATGGGCAAGGCTGATGAGGTACGGCCCGGGGAGCGCCGGGGCAGCAGACGAGTGTGTGAGTTTGAGTTGCGGGACCGGTGTAATTTCTTTACCCGTGAGGTAGCACCCTGTAGATCAACGTCCACAGTTAATATTCATCCGAGCTCCTCCGCTGATAGTGAACCCCGTGATGATAGTCTACCTAAGATTGAGGAGTGCCGAAAGCAGTTGGTGTAGGTGTTCACTATCAGAACGGAGTTACATGTTTTAAAAGGAAAATGTATATAAAATTATTTATTTATTTTTTTAATATGAAGGTAGCACTACATATGGATGGCTTTTACAATGCATTAAAAAAATAAAAGATAGGCTTTATTACTGTTTGACCTAGCACTTAGTACATGGCTTAAACAGAGCTAAGCATATGATGTTCCGTGCACCACAACGGCAACGATAATAAGCAAAGTTTCGTAAACATTCCGCTGGTGATTTAAGCCGTGTGAAATTACCTACGGTAATATGAGTTATTTACTAAGCGGGATCGAATGCAATGAGATGAGATAATATTAATAACTAAAGCACTAGGGTTTGAAATGAACACTAACTTATAGCTAATGTTACAATTTTTTTTAACAGGAATCTGTGTCCTGCTGTACTTATAGCCCGTATGGTGCGGACAGCGTATCGTTGCTATTCTTTTTTAGCAGGCGTTCTTAATTAAAATTCTGACACGGCGACGCCATCTTGTTATCCGGGCATTCGAGAATTCGCTTGTGTAGCGTGTGGTTCGAATCACATAAATTATTTTAGGGAGGCTGTTTTGGGCAGCAGGTGAGTTGCAGGTTCTTGGGATCGGCCTCTTGATTGCCGTAGACGGTGGTACTTATGGGGTTATGTGTTTTCAGCTCCGATTCTTGAAAATTTTCCTGTGTGGAGACGGCGTGGTCTGAGACGCCTACGGCACTCCCAAATTTGTGTGGGCCATCTGTAAGCCCCTTCTTCGGCTGTCGACGTGCGAGTGGACCCCGGAAAAGCATCTTCCACGTATCCCCGAAGGTTAGTATCCAGAATCTTGGATTTTCCTTTGAAAATTAAGAGGTTATGTGTCTCAAGTCCAGTCCCTTGTCATTTTCTCGTATTAACTTAAATATTGTTTCAGGAGGGGTTTTAAGTACGGGGGCAGAGGCCCAGGAGTTCCGGTGTGACGGTGCGAGCGCCGCCTTGGTTGCTGTGTGCAGTCCGGTGTCGGCGTAGAAGCTCCGAAGGGAAGTAATTCCATTTTCTTTGGCTCTTTTCCTGGAGACCTTGGCGCTGTTGGACCCTTAGTTCGGGTCGCAGGAGTCCGAATTCATACCGGTCGAACGTCGGATATCGTTCGTGGCGCCCTTATTTTAATTTTTTTGATCTGTGAATACATGCCCAGGCTAGGCCTACGCCCCATTAGATAACCTGCCGGCTGAGCGATTTTTTTCCCCTCCTAGAGGGTTTTTGTAATTAGAAATAGTCCTAGATATAACTATTTATACTAAGCATAGCGAGGAAACCTGCACATGTAACGGGCCAACCTTGGGAATTAAAGGAAAACTGTCGCTAAATACTGTTTTCGATTTTTGAAGACCAAGAGACTAAACCCCTTGTAACAGTGGCGACCAACGTGGAGGTTTTCCTTTCTAGACTGGGGCCGGTGTGTCGATTTGTGCCACTCCGGACGAGTGTATTTACAGATCTAGATGTTGAAGGATTATTATAATAGTTATTTGTTGTGTAGTGAAACTTGGGTATATGTACTAGGCTGTGATATACTTACGCGCTCACTTGTGCGCACACACGCGCACGGGCACGCACACGCGTGTGCGCGCAAACACACACACACATCTACACACGCACACATCTACACACTCACACTATTGTTAATATTGTATAGTTGTTATTGTTAAAACTTATTTGATATGGAAGAGCGGAGTCTGCTGACACAGGTATTTTATACTTACTAGCAGATTCCAACCTTTGCACTGTAAACCTTGTTCTTTTAACATAATAAATATATTATATTTAAATATATTATATTATTATTCGACCTAGTACTTTTCACTTATATAGTAAACTCACATTCCGTTTATACTGTAGCGGTAAATAACATTCCTATAATTAAGCTTCTATAGAATAATTTGCCTGTAATAAGTTTTTTAGCTTGGTTTGTAATATAAGATATTATATATGGCGCTTGTGTTTAAGAATACTTAGTCTGGTATTACAATCTGGGGTAATACAAACCTACTGCTAATGCCAGTAATCTGGAGCCAGTACTATTTAAACAATCTTCATCATTAAGTATTTTTGTACCTTTTAACAAATTCAACAATTTTGCAGTAAGTAATTTCGACCAACCTTATAATTAAATTTATTATAGTATTGTTAATTTCACTTGGTAAACAAACTGCCACAGTACTTTTGCGGCCGTTGTGGACCTTAAGGCTATAGTGTAAGGTTGGTTTTAGCTTGCATTCTATAAAGTATTATTGTAGTAACGTATCTATCTAATACCTTTAAACGAGCAATTCTTGTATATATGTATATATATATATATATATATATATAATCAGGATCTCGGAAACGGCTCCAACGATTTCGATGAAATTTGGTATGTGGGGGTTTTCGGGGATGAAAAACTGATCTAGCTATGTTTCATTTTCAGAAAATCGCTTTTACTCGTGTTTTCCGGCTATTTTTGTTTGCATTAGAATATAAAGCTAAATTTCGCCGACTTCGAGCAGATCATAATGGCACATTTGAAATCGGGTGGTCGCGGATCCAGCCGACCTCGGTTCGATACCACGTTTTTTTTCAAGATTTTTAGTTTTTTTTTTTAAGTTTATTTTTTATGAGAAAACGTCAAGTTTCTTCTTTTGTGAGAAAAAGTTACTTTTTTGTGAGAAAAAGTTATTTTTTTGCGAGAAAAAGTTACTTTTTTGTTAGAAAAAGTATTATAGGGAACGTGCAGTAACTATAGGCGGCAGCACTAATGCGACAGAAGAGACACTATGCGGACAGTAAAACAAACTTATCAAGGTAAAACATTCAAATTGATGGCACCCTTATGGCACCAGTTGGCAGCACCGTCTATGTGCACGTTCCCTATTGGGAGCACAGAACAGGAAAAGCCGGTTGTCTGTAAAGTCGGTTTACGGACGATAGTTTAACGTGACTCACCCCTCCACCCCCTCCGGTGATTTTGTCAAATATCTTGAAAACGGTGCATCCTACGGCAAAATCAATGAAATTTTCATCCCCCCTTTAACTCCCCCGCGCTCCCTCCCCCGCATCCCCTCCCCCCCTCTCAACCCCCCCCCCCCCACCCCCCCCCCACCCCACCCCCCCTCCCCACCCCTTATCTCTGGGAAAACGCTTGGTACCGAGTTTCTGCCCGAGCAGAGCTCGGTCGCCCAGGTACTTCTTTAGTATCTCTAATGCATTATTAGTTATAAAGTGGGTAACTTCTTGATATAACACATTCTTTTGGCTTTAGTGAACATTGCTGTTGCAAGTACTTATACTTAATTTAATTAAAATGGAATGTTTACTGTTAATGCTCAGCCTGTTAAGTTATTGAATGTATGAAAAATTTGAAACTTAAGTCATTGTTCCGAAAATCGCTCACCGTTGCAAAATACCTAGGTGTGCTAATTACAAGGGGGTTATTCCCATTATTTTAATTTTTTTTGGCGGCGTGGATTTTGAAATCCCGTTTTCATACTGAGCTAGATAGGGTAAGTCGCCTGTGGGTGACCTTTTGTTCTCTTCGGGTAATTTTAAGTTATTGACTCTGGGCATCATTGGGGTTGTTTTCACATAAGGTAAAGGTACCTTTTGTTGACTCTCGACTTTAGTTTGGAACCAAGCGCTATCCGTCCTTGGGATTACTCGGGTTATTCTTGAGTAGGGTAAAGGTACATTTTGTTGACTCTTGATTTTGACCTTTTGTTATGTTCGAGTAATTTTAAGTTAGTGACTCTGGGTATCATTGGGGTCGTCCTCACATAAGGTAAAGGTACCTTTTGTTGACTCTTGACTTTAGTTTGGGAACCAAGCGCTATCCGTTCTTAGGATTATTAGGGTTGTTCTCGAGTAGGGTAAAGGTACATTTTGTTGACTCTTGATTTTGACCTTTTGTTATGTTCGAGTAATTTTAAGTTAGTGACTCTGGGTATCATTGTGGTCGTCCTCACATAAGGTAAAGGTACCTTTTGGTGACTCTCGACTTTAGGTTGGAACCAAGCGCTATCCGTTCTTAGGATCACTAGGGTTGTTCCCGAGTAGGGTAAAGGTACATTTTGTTGACTCTTGATTTTGACCTTTTGTTATGTTCGAGTAATTTTAAGTTAGTGACTCTGGGTATCATTGGGGTCGTCCTCACATAAGGTAAAGGTACCTTTTGTTGACTCTTGACTTTAGTTTGGAACCAAGCGCTATCCGTTCTTAGGATTATTAGGGTTGTTCTCGAGTAGGGTAAAGGTACATTTTGTTGACTCTTGATTTTGACCTTTTGTTATGTTCGAGTAATTTTAAGTTAGTGACTCTGGGTATCATTGGGGGTCGTCCGCACATAAGGTAAAGGCACCTTTTGTTGACTCTTGACTTTAGTTTGGGAACCAAGTGTTATTCGTCTTTAGGATTACTAGGGTTGTTTTCGAATAGGGTAAAGGTACCTTTTGTTGACTCTTGAGTTGACTTTGGGATTCAAGCGTCATACGAGCGTAGGACTGCTGGGGTTGTTTCTTCATGAGGTAAGCTGCCCTACTGTGGAATCTTTATTGTGGTTTTCGGTGTGCGCATTTTTTTCTCAAATTACACGTCGGACCTGGGTTTTTGAAAGTCTTGTTTTGTGAATTAGTAATTGGTACTTCGCAATGGAGCGACCAATCGCGTATCATTTGCTGCGTCGCGAAGAGCTGCAGTACGAGGTAGAGATAAGGGATGCCAAAGCAAGAGACACCGTGGAGGAGCTGCGTGTGCAGATCCGGGAATTATCCTCAGCTATTCCTGCGGATGAGATTGCCGATACTTCTCGCCCGGCGTCGTCGGAGTTAGATACAGTGGAAGCCAAATTGGACGAAATCTTGTTATCGCTTCGGTCGAGCCCGCGTTTTAAAAGTTTTGTCAGGTTACGAGCCATTGCACATCATTGTTTTCACCGTCTGGGAAGAGTAGAGGTTTCGGCGGATTTGTCTCCTCGCAGGGAGGCCTTAGAGGAAAGATTGACGGATTGCTTGGCGCGGGTAGATGCCTTGTTTCATTCTTTCAAAAGCTCTTTCGAAGCTCCACCAGGTTCGAATACAGCCGACTCAGAAACTACACCTCCGAGCGTCGTATACCAAGTCAGCTGCTCGGGCGATAGATCAGTCGCGAGACTGAACCACCAATTTAATGGTACCTCTTGTGTACGCGCGTACTTACAACGTTTAGAAGAGCTTTGTCACTCGCGTGGGATTTCACACCAAGCTCTTTTCCTGTCCGCGGTTGAATTGTTTTCCGGCTCGGCTTTGACGTGGTACCGAGGGGTGAAGCCCGGGTTGTTAGATTGGTCCGATCTAAGAGCGAAGCTCATCCAGGAATTTTTACCTTTGGATTTTGACGATCGCCTGTTGACCGAGATCCGTAATCGTACTCAGGGCGCTCATGAGTCTGCGTTGAATTTTGTATCAGTTATGCTAAATTTCTTCTCACGACTGACCCGCGACGTTTCAGAGGAGGAGAAACTTAGGATAATAAGGACTAATTTACGTCCTCAATATTTAGCTGCGCTCGCTTTGGAGCCTGTTGAGTCGATTCCTGATCTGAAGAGAAAGTGTAAGCTTCTCGAGCACAGCTTCGCGCAGGTGTCCGCGTTTCGTGATCCGCCTCGAGCTAGTGACCACACGATTGCCCCGGATTTGGCATATAGGACTAGATCTTTGGGACACGTTGAAATTGTGGAACCGGTTCAGGCTGCCGAGACGAGTATGCAGCTATTCTGCGTAAGGTGTCGGGTGCATGGACACAGCGTGCGGACGTGCAAATCTAAAGCTATCGTCTGTTACCACTGCGGCGCTAAGGACGTTACTAGTTCCACGTGTCCTAACTGTAGGAAAGAAGGCAAGTCGGCCTCAAAAAACTAAAGCGTCGCCCGTCTGTCCCGAGCGAACGTTTTGATATTGTCGACTGGCGGGCGTATTTAAATAAACTTTCGATATTTATGTCAAATCCTACGGTAGCTTTGAGTGAGGTTACTGTTCGTGACCTTAACGACGCTCGTCCGTACTTAAAGGTCGCTGTTTATGGCGACGATTATTGGGGACTGCTCGACTCTGGTTCGAGTATCTCTATTCTCGGTGCTTCGGTGGCTCGGCGTTTTCTGGACGCCGGAGTTAAACTTTTCACGGACCCTGTCACTGACATTTCCACTGCTAACGGTGCCCGGTCGCGTGTGGAAGGTTTTGTTTTCCTGCCTATCACGCGCGATGGGGTTACTAAAGTGATTAAATTCTATGTGGTCCCGGGGGTGTCTTCTCCCGTCATCTTGGGAGTGGATTTCTGGCGAGCCTTTGGCCTGGCATCAGATGTGTTGCCCCACTTACCTCTTAGCTTTGATCCAGATCCTCGGGTGGCGGAGGTGCATCACCTGCGTCCACTGGACGACCTGTCCCCTCCTCAGCGCGCTGTCGCTGAAGAGGTTATGAGCACTTTTGAGGAAATTTCTTTCGAGAAGAGGGGCCTTGGTCGTACGAGCGTACTTGCCCATACTATAGATGTGGGGGACGCTTCGCCGATTAAACAATGATATTTTTGCCTGTCACCTGATCGCCTTCGGGAGCTTAATCGCCAGTTGGACGAGATGCTGGAGCTGGGCGTGGTAGAACCTAGTTGCTCTCCGTGGAATAACCCGGTCCTGTTAGTCCCCAAGTCGAGCGGTGAACTGCGTTTCTGCTTGGACAGCCGTAAACTTAATGCTGTTAGCAAGGGCGACGCTTACCCGCTCCCGTACATCTCCAGTATTTTAGACCAGCTCCGCGAAGCCAGGTTCCTTTCCTCCATTGACCTCAAGGCGGCCTTTTGGCAAATCCCTTTAGATTCCCCTGCTTCTCGAGAGAAAACTGCTTTCATGGTCCCTGGCCGTGGACTTTTTCAGTTCGTCGTCATGTGTTTCGGTTTAAAGGGCGCGCCAGCCACCCAACAGCGGTTGATGGATCATTTATTTGGTCCCGAGTTCGGTAGTAAGGTATTCGTCTATTTGGACGATATTGTCGTGGCAAGCTCCACCTTTGAGGAGCATATTTCCCTTCTGAGGCAGATTGTTCGGCGTTTAAAGTCTGCGGGATTGACCATCAACCTGGGAAAATCTAATTTTTTCCGGAGGGAGCTGAAGTACCTGGGATACGTTGTTGATGAGAGGGGTTTGCACACCGATCCATCAAAGGTCCAGGCAATTGTCGACTACCCTACTCCTACGACCCGTAAGGAGGTGAAGATGTTTCTCGGTACAGCCACCTATTACCGCCGCTTCATCAAAGACTTCAGCTCCATTGCTTCTCCTCTTAACGCGTTAACGAGTACCCGCAAGAACGCTCCCCCTTTTAAATGGACCGAGGAGGCAGAAAGGGCTTTTTGTGAGCTCAAGAGTGCCTTGGTTTCTTCGCCCGTTCTTGCATGTCCGGATTTCTCTAAGCCTTTCTCTATACATTGTGACGCCTCAAGTTATGGTATCGCTGGTACGCTTGCGCAGGTCCAGGCGGACGGGTTGGAACATCCTATAGCGTACGCCAGCCGTTCCCTGAACCGAGCCGAGCAAAACTATTCTGCGACCGAGCGAGAGGCGCTAGCGGTAGTATTTGCCGTGGAACACTTCCGGGCCTATGTGGAGGGCGGTGGCCGATTCAGGGTGGTCACGGATCATTCTAGTCTTAAGTGGTTCTTTAACTTGTCCAACCCAACGGGTCGACTCGCTAGGTGGGGATGTCGCCTGTCTCCTTTCAGCTTCGATATTGAACACCGTAAGGGAAAGGACAACGTTGTGCCAGACGCCCTGTCTCGAGCCGTTCCCGTCGCCGAAATTCAGTCTAATCTTAGAGATCCGTGGTATGATCACCTCTTTAATAAATGTAAGAAATTCCCCCAATCGTGCCCAAACTACCATATTATTGACGACAAACTGTACCGGTTTTCTAAGAGTAAGTTTGGCCTATCCCGCGATAACGACTGGAAGGAGGTAGTACCCTATAGCGGCCGCAATGAATTGATTCGTGCCCAACACTGTAGCGAGCTTTCCCCTCACTTCGGTATATTCAAGACCTACAAGCGCTTAGCGCTTCGATATTTCTGGCCGAGATTGTACCAGGACGTGGTCAGGTTTGTTAATGATTGCGACACTTGCTCTGCCTACAAACACCCGCAGTTACCCACACCTGGGCTTATGGGAAATCCTAAGGTCTGCTCTCGCCCTTTCGAAACTATTAGCATTGACTTGGTGGGCCCTTTGCCTCGCTCCCGGGCCGGTTATACTTTTCTGCTGGTAGTAGTGTGTTGTTTCAGTAAGTATTGTTTGCTGTTCCCGCTGCGTCGAGCGTTGGGTAAAACGATAGCTTCCCGTTTGGAAGAGGGTGTATTTTTAGTGCACGGCGTCCCACGCACCGTGATTCTGGACAATGGTACGAACCTGACCGGCAGCGAGGTACAGTCTTTGTTTTCCAAATATCAGATCCCACAGGTCCATTTCACCCCAAAATATTGTCCCCAGGTAAATCTTGTCGAGAAATATAACCGATTTGTGATCCAGGCCATGTCGATTATGGTAGGGGATGATCACCGCGCGTGGGATCTCACTTTGCCAAAAATCCAGTTCGCTTTAAACTCCTCCGTTAATGAGACTACGCGTTTCACGCCCTTTTTTCTTGTTCACGGTCGAGAAGCGATTCAATGCGGTAGTGTCTTCGGCGAGAGCTCCCCTTTGTTACCTATAACGCTAGAGTGCTCTTCCCGCAATGAGTATGCCGCGAGACTGGGGGAATTGTCCGAAGTTTTCGGTAGAGTATCCGAAGCCATGTCCAAAGCCCACACACGGAGTAAGATTTATTATAATAAGTCGCGTCGGGCGGAGGAGTTTAATGTCGGTGATACCGTATGGAGGAAAACCTTCCCTTTAAGTGACGCCAGTAAGTTCTTTACAGCTAAATTGGCCCCTAGGTATGCCAAGTGTCGTATCATTGGCAAGCTTGGGCCGTTGGTGTACGAATTAGTGGACGCTGATTCGGGGAAACCGTTGGGTCGCTGGCATATGCGGAACCTCAAACGAAATTAACTTCCGGTATCCTGTTTACGCGGGTCTACGCTGTTTGTATTACACTTTTGTATTTCAGGGCTGTTCTATAATTTATAAGTTGTAGTAGGTCTGGGATGGACAAGTTACGTTCATCGCTAGTGACCCCATTTCGGGCCTATGATTTCATAATCTTTCCCAAACTGGCAAAGATTTCTCTATGGCGAGTTTTCACGCTTTCGTACTTTAGGGCTGTTCTATAGTTTATAAGTTGTAGTAGGTCTGGGATGGACAAGTTACGTTCTTCGCTAGTGACCCCATTTCGGGCCTATGATTTCATAATCTTTCCCAAACTGGCAAAGATTTCTCTATGGTGAGTTTTACGCTTTCGTATTTTAGGGCTGTTCTATAGTTTATAAGTTGTAGTAGGTCTGGGATGGACAAGTTACGTTCATCGCTAGTGACCCCATTTCGGGCCTATGATTTCATAATCTTTCCCAAACTGGCAAAGATTTCTCTATAGTGAATTTTTACACTTTCGTATTTTAGGGCTGGTCTATAGTTTATAAGTTGTAGTAGGTCTGGGATGGACAAGTTACGTTCATCGCTAGTGACCCCATTTCGGGCCTATGATTTCATAATCTTTCCCAAACTGGCAAAGATTTCTCTATGGCGAGTTTGTAACGGTTTTGCCTATTTCCTAACAAAAAAAAAACTTATTCTAGAAATTAAAAATCAAAATTATACTTTTTTTTTAAATACCTTAATAATAAACCTAAACACGTACACAAAAACACACACTTAAAATAAACATCAATAATATTAAATTTACAAACAAACAGTCCGCACGAACATGTTTCTTATTAGTATAAACTGGATGCGAATACAAAGGACTACGTCACGCTGCTAATGACTGCGCCGGCACCGGCGATCGAATGAGAGGCGGCGGACAGATACTCGCCGAACATCTTTGACAGTGAAAGGTCAATTGACTAATCCTATAGCAAAATTAATTCTACGTAATTCAATATTTTATTAAGTCAAAGTATATGGTTTGCTAAATCGCCAATACAGTTTAATATTTAAAATAAGTGCTTGTGTTTCCCCGGAACGGGTAAGTGTTGCGAACATTTATTACCTAAATAGTTATTAAGATTGCTTAATCTAACGACTGAAGTATTTAGTATGCATTATAAATTAATGTGATTATTTCATTTTATTAAATTTGCCTAATTCTTGCCTAATCATATTAATGCTTAATAAATATAACGCTTTTGAGTGATTCTAGAAGTACCCATCTACCCGCTTTGCAAAAATGTAATTTCGATGTTCCGTTTACGGTGCTAGATCATTCATTAGACCTAATTAAAATAAATATTACTAGTCTAGATGCTTCATTGTAGATAAAACACATTTTACATGTCATTTGTCATGCAGCGTTAATGTTTGATGATTTTTAATCAACAAAAAAAATTTCAACCTAGTATTTTTAACATGTTTCCTTTCGTACTCTAGTTAATGGTTCATCTTTAATGAAACAGTTTCATTTGTTTAAGATATTTAATTCAGTATTGAAAAATGTACGAAAGAAAATAATATAGAACTACATTTATAATTTTCTTTAATTGTAAAAGCTGATTTTGCTAGTGACTGCCACATCTTTGATCACCATTTATTTGCTTTGGGGTTCACTAAACCAGCCTACGCACTCATCCTCATATAATCATATCAAAAATTCCGGATGTCGCAGTCACTAACACGAAACTGGATTTTTTCTGAAATGGCCAATTCCGGAATTTCCAGGGACCAAGTCTGGGGCTATTTCCCTGACTCCACCTGGCCTGCTATACTCCCGGAATCTCAACGGACGCACCCGCATCACTTCTCCGGTTTTCCGGATATCCGGATTTGTCCCGAAGAAGACCCACGCAGTGCAGGGAAGTGACCCCTTATAAGAACTTGTTTCGCCCAGTGTGCTCAGCTTGCGTAAAATCAAATTACCCACGACCTAGTCGGATTAAATATATAATTTTTTTAATAAATTTGTTATACCGAATTTAACTATTTTAATTCATCTCATTTTGATAAAATCTAATTCTACCTACTTGTTGACGCTAAACGTCACATTGGCGCCCGCTATTAGGTTTTTTTTTTCGCGCTGAGCATTACTGAAACAGGTTCTTAGTATTTTTTTTGGTTCTCATTGGTGTTGGCTATTTGTAACATTAGCAAGTCATTGAGTTTGGTGTGTAAACTTAATTAAGGCTGATTTCTGCAGTTGCTAAGTGTGTGGTTATTTTTTTTCTACTTTACGATTTTTAAATACTTCGCCTACCCGCAGTGTTTTAATTTCGTCCTTTTTTTTTTAATAAAATCTAATTATTCTAATATCCACCCACTACGCAACAAATATAACTGCTTACCAATCACTGTAATCGCAACACAAACCCTGTTCTGAGTGGAATTTGCAATTTGACAAAATGTCTTATCCAATCAAGCCTCTATCCCTACAAAAGGCTGAGTTGGAGTATGAAGTCGTTCTCAGAGGCGGTACTACTGGATCTGTGCAAGATCTTCGTAGCCAGATATCAAAATCGTTTGTACCCCCTGAGGATATTTTAGAGTCACATTTGGAGCCTGCGGTTGACTTGATGGCTGTCAAAGATAGTCTGATAAAGTGTCAAACAATGATTACATCCTTAAAAACTAAATTTGATAGAAATATGTTCTTGCGCGCTGAAAACTTACTTCACCACATATACCACAGAACAAATCGAATCTCTAACATTGAACCCGACCTGGCTGATCAGTATAGAGCTAATTGTAATTCTTTCAATAGTCAATATAGGGATATTACGGTCATGAAAGTTAATTTAGACTCAGGAACTAGCACAGAACCCGAATCTCCTGTTGTGAATAACATTATAACTTGTGATCGAAACATAACTTCTGATCTAGTAAAATTAAGGTATTCCGGTAAATCCTGTGTTCTTGCTTTTATTCAAAAGGTTAATGAATTTGTGGAGGCTAGAAACATTCCTAGGGATCATTTGCTGAGGTTCGGATATGAAATTTTTACGGATGACGCGCTTTACTGGTTTTGTAGCGTAAGAGACAAGGTTCAAACTTGGGATGATGTCGTAGTGCTACTAAAACTTGATTTTAAACAAAAAGACTATGACTATCGTTTACTGTCTGAAATTAGATCGCGAGCACAGGGTGAGCTCGAAAATATATCTATTTACTTGTCAATTATGCATGGCATGTTTTCAAGATTGTCGAAGCCACTACCTGAAGACGACAAACTTGAAATTATACTGCACAACATCAGACCATGCTACGCAAGTACCTTAGCAGCCTCTCCCGACATTAAAGATCTTGACTCTCTTAAAACCATTTGCAGCAACTATGAAGGCATACAGTCTCGCCTATCTTTATTTCGCGAACCTCCGAGAGTGTCTTCAGAGATGCTGGCACCGGGATTTGCTTATACAAAACAAATAAGTTATAATAACTATTTTCCTAATAAAAACTATCAAAATAAAACAGACTCATATAGACATTTTAATACACACAATAAACATACAAACTATTCGAATACCTATAACTACAATAAAACTAAAGCTATACCGCAAAAAATTAATACTACTAATACTGTACAAGCTACTCCCCATTGCTCTAACTATACACCACCACGACCCAAGTACTGTCCTAGATGCCGCTCTGAAACACACTCTCTAAAAGAGTGCAAACAACCACATTTTCCTATTTGTTTTAAATGTGGAAAAAAAGGCATTCGTTACCCTGACTGTACAAATTGTAACTCTAAAAGTACAAAAAACTAACTACCGTGGATTGCAGTGCCGACATAGCTAATAGCATAAATGCCAACAATTTCGATAAAGCAGACTGGAAGTCTTGGCTTAAATTCATATCCAATTTCCTTTCATGCTATTCTGTCACTTCAATCCGCGATTCACAATATAAAACTAATACAAATAATAATAGACCTTATGTCGCTGTTAAAATTAATGACAATACAATTAATGGTTTGTTAGATACAGGTTCTAGTGTCACAATTTTAGGCAAAAACTACCACAAACGGTTCTTAGATGCTGGGTTTATCATTAATAACACTAAAAATATAAATTTTATCGCTGCAGGTGGTCAAAAACTAAATAGTATCGGAGTGATTGATTTACCAGTCTCCTTTTTGGATCAAATACATATCCTAAAAGTTTACATTGTACCAGAGATTCAACACACATTAATTTTAGGTATGGATTTTTGGAGACTATTTAACTTATTTCCTAAACATTTAGATTCAGTCATGATCACCAAAACGGAAGACAGTATTGACACTTCGCCAATTAATACTCCCTCTCACATACGCGATTACAACCACCTAACTACTGAACAGAAAGTTACGGCTGACCATATTATTAGGCAATTTCAAGAAATTTCTTATGAAATACGTGGCCTTGGCCGCACGTCTCTGATTACACATAGCATAGATACCGGGGATGCTGCTCCCATTCGTCAAAGGTACTACAGAATGTCTCCAGAAAAACAGAAACATTTAGTTGACCAACTAGACGAGATGCTTCGCGAAAATGTGGTAGAGCCCTGCGAAAGCCCCTGGTCATCTCCTGTACTTCTAACGCCTAAAAAGAACGGTGAACTTAGGTTCTGCTTAGATAGCCGCAAACTAAATAGTGTAACTGTCAAAGACGCCTACAGTATACCGTACATCTCTGAGATACTCGACAATCTACGAGACGCAAAGTATCTCTCTAGCTTAGACCTATCGAAGAGCTTCTGGCAAATTCCTATAAAAGAGGAAGACCGTTGTAAGACCGCATTTTATGTCCCTTCTAGAGGTACTTATCAATTTACTGCCATGCCCTTCGGCCTTACGAATGCCCCGGCAACTCAACAAAGACTAGTGGATATGTTGTTTTATGGTCCTGAGTTCGAGCACAAAGTCTTTGTCTATATAGACGATATCGTTATCGTTTCCCCTACCTTCGAACAACATATCTCTTTGTTAGTTCGCGTACTTAAAAGATTGCAAATGGCGAATCTTACCATTAGCTATGAAAAGTGTCAATTTTTCAGAAATAAATTAAAATATTTAGGTTATGTAGTGGACTCTAATGGGCTACAGCCAGACGCAGACAAGGTTCAAGCAATAGTTAACTATCCTACACCTAACAATCGCAAAGAAGTTCGTCGATTTATTGGTACAGCTTCGTGGTATCGGCGTTTTATTCCAAATTTTAGCTCCATAGCAGCACCACTTAATAAATTAACTTCACAGTCTAAAACCTCTCCTCCATTTTCCTGGTCTCTTGATGCTGATAAAGCTTTTCGAACACTAAAGGAAGCCCTAATATCTTCTCCTATTTTGTCATGCCCTGACTACTCACTACCATTCCAAGTTCACACAGACGCAAGTGACTTTGGAGTTGGCGCTGTTCTGACACAGTTTATTGGAGGTAGCGAGAAAGTCATAGCATATATGAGTAAGTCACTATCTAGTAAGGAACGCAACTACAGCGCTACTGAAAGAGAAGCTTTAGCAGTACTCACAGCAATCGAACACTGGAGGTGTTACTTGGAAAATGGCCAAAAATTTACTATTTTCACAGATCACTCGTCCCTTAAGTGGTTTTTGAATTTAAATAACCCTACAGGCCGCTTGGCTCGTTGGGGTGTTCGCATGTCCTCTTTTAACTTTGAAATAAAGCATCGTCGCGGCACTGAAAACGTTGTTCCGGACAGCCTATCGCGTTATGTACCTCTAGTGGTAATTGACCAGGACTCACCTGGACTCGACACAGGTTATCTTACTAAAGATTCTTGGTTTCTGAACATCTACAATGGCTGCCAAAACACTCCCACTTCGTTCTTAAACTACAAAGTATCTCATGGTAAGCTTTTCAGGTACAAAAAGAGCTTGAATCCCTTGACGAGAGAGTTCGAGTGGAAGGAAGTAATCCCTCTCGAGTTCAGATCAGATTTAATAATAAAAAATCACTCTGACCCTACTTCAGGCCATTTTGGCATTTTCAAAACGTTTAAACGTCTCGCACTCAAATATTTCTGGCCCGATATGCACCGCGACGTTTCTAATTTTGTAACAAGCTGTGACACTTGTATTGCCCATAAACATCCTAATCACGCAACACTTGGTGTCATGGGTCGCCCTAAAGTTTGCTCTCGTCCATTTCAAATGTTGAGCATGGATCTCGTAGGTCCCCTGCCTCCATCTAGGAAACAGAATACGTTCATATTTGTGCTAACTTGTTGTTTTTCGAAATATTGCTTGCTTTTTCCCATTCGTCGTGCAACTTCAGAGACATTGGCGAAAATACTTGAAGACAATGTATTCCTTGTCCATGGTATACCCAGCACCGTTCTGATGGATAACGGAAAACAATTTGTTAGCAACACTTTGAAGCAACTGTTTTCAAATATAAGATCCCTAACGTAAGATACACTGCGAAATATAGTCCTCAAGTTAATTGCGTTGAACGATACAACAAAACTGTGATGACAGCTGTAGCAACCTACATCGAAAATGACCATAGATCCTGGGACTCTAACATCCCTAAAATCCAGTTCGCTATAAACTCATCCGTGAACGAAGTCACTGGTTACACACCGGCATTTCTTGTGTATGGCCGTGAGCTGGTATGTTGTGGTTCACACTATGTGGATGTAGACGTCAGTGAAGACCTAATTTTCACGCCTAGGGACGAATACGCCGAAAATCTAGGTAATCTTAGAAAAATCTACGATAAAGTACAGTCTTGTCTTCTGAAAGCTCACTCCAGAAATAGTAGTCACTATAATCTACGCCGTAAAAATGTTGATTTTAATGTAGGCGACTTCATTTGGAAGAAAACTTTTTACCAGAGTGACAAAGATAAAAAATTCACTAAAAAGCTTGCTCCCAAGTTCATAAAATGCAAAATAATAAATAAAAAGTCTAATCTAGTTTATGAACTTGAGGATATGCAAGATAATAATATAGGAGATTGGCACGTAAAAGATTTTAAAATAACTAACTATAAATACTGATCTAATTAATAAATCCCCATATTACTATCTCTGCTTGTCTTGTAATCTAAAAGCCCAGAATAACACCTAAATTTGTAGCTGTCACGTTCTATAATTAATAATTAAAAATTATTCTCATTCATTCTACATCTATTTAAGAATCCCCTACCGGATGCTCAAGTAGACCTCATATTGAAATGGGACTTCAATCTTCTAAAAAGATTGATTTTTTTTAATGGAATTAACAGCCATTACATATGAAAAATTGGGATTAGTTACACGATAATTTCAACATCCCTTAATAGACTTATAAGAGTATTTAACTTAATTTTTATGTGATACTCGGTTTGATAGGTAGCAATAACACGTGATTTTAGTGGTTATTGCTCATTTAATTGCGTGATGTATGCATGGACGTTGATGGTGTGATGAGAAAGAAGCCTGAAAGTTGAGTTATATAATTCTATTAAGCAGCATAGATATAGCGGATTTTCGTAGCAAAAATCCTAGCCTAAAAAGAGGGGTATGTAACGGTTTTGCCTATTTCCTAACAAAAAAAAAACTTATTCTAGAAATTAAAAATCAAAATTATACTTTTTTTTTAAATACCTTAATAATAAACCTAAACACGTACACAAAACACACACTTAAAATAAACATCAATAATATTAAATTTACAAACAAACAGTCCGCACGAACATGTTTCTTATTTGTATAAACTGGATGCGAATACAAAGGACTACGTCACGCTGCTAATGACTGCGCCGGCACCGGCGATCGAATGAGAGGCGGCGGACAGATACTCGCCGAACATCTTTGACAGTGAAAGGTCAATTGACTAATCCTATAGCAAAATTAATTCTACGTAATTCAATATTTTATTAAGTCAAAGTATATGGTTTGCTAAATCGCCAATACAGTTTAATATTTAAAATAAGTGCTTGTGTTTCCCCGGAACGGGTAAGTGTTGCGAACATTTATTACCTAAATAGTTATTAAGATTGCTTAATCTAACGACTGAAGTATTTAGTATGCATTATAAATTAATGTGATTATTTCATTTTATTAAATTTGCCTAATTCTTGCCTAATCATATTAATGCTTAATAAATATAACGCTTTTGAGTGATTCTAGAAGTACCCATCTACCCGCTTTGCAAAAATGTAATTTCGATGTTCCGTTTACGGTGCTAGATCATTCATTAGACCTAATTAAAATAAATATTACTAGTCTAGATGCTTCATTGTAGATAAAACACATTTTACATGTCATTTGTCATGCAGCGTTAATGTTTGATGATTTTTAATCAACAAAAAAAATTTCAACCTAGTATTTTTAACATGTTTCCTTTCGTACTCTAGTTAATGGTTCATCTTTAATGAAACAGTTTCATTTGTTTAAGATATTTAATTCAGTATTGAAAAATGTACGAAAGAAAATAATATAGAACTACATTTATAATTTTCTTTAATTGTAAAAGCTGATTTTGCTAGTGACTGCCACATCTTTGATCACCATTTATTTGCTTTGGGGTTCACTAAACCAGCCTACGCACTCATCCTCATATAAACATATCAAAAATTCCGGATGTCGCAGTCACTAACACGCAACTGGATTTTTTCTGAAATGGCCAATTCCGGAATTTCCAGGGACCAAGTCTGGGGCTATTTCCCTGACTCCACCTGGCCTGCTATACTCCCGGAATCTCAACGGACGCACCCGCATCACTTCTCCGGTTTTCCGGATATTCGGATTTGTCCCGAAGAAGACCCACGCAGTGCAGGGAAGTGACCCCTTATAAGAACTTGTTTCGCCCAGTGTGCTCAGCTCGCGTAAAATCAAATTACCCACGACCTAGTCGGATTAAATATTATTAGGAA
>CANOAX010000038.1:0-122215 GCA_947563465.1 Archips xylosteana
ACTAGTTTACAGTGACCGTACTCGCTAGCGACGGCGTAAATGATTTGTATGGAGAATTGTACTTCCGTAAGTGACCGCTAGAGGCGCTGTACACAATTCTCCATACAAATCATTTACGCCGTCGCTAGCGAGTACGGTCACTGTAAACTAGTGTAACTCATGGTAGAGGTACTGTAGTGCTCTACGTTGATGAAAATGTGTTACGTAAACAAATAAGGAAATTTTTTATTGAGATCGCGCACAAATACTAGGTGTAGGATGTAGGTAGTTATTATAGACACTTGATCTTTTCATTATGTATTATTGGTTATTGTATTATAACAATATAATAAACATAAAAATTAAAGGGGATCGATTTATAAGAAACGTGTTTTTGTAACCCCCGACACAAAAAGAGGGGTGTTATATAGTTTGACCGCTATGTGTGTCTGTCTGTCTGTGGCATCATAGCTCTTAAACGGGTAAACCGATTTGAATGCGTTCTGATGATGAAGCTGGAAGGGGGGTAGGTGGCGGGGTGGGGGGGGGGGAATGGGGTATGGGGTAAGGGGGTTGGGGGTTGGGGTTAGGGGTTGGGGTTAGGGGTTGGGGTTAGGGGTTGGGGGGGGGTTTACGGGAATTAGGGTGGGGATGTTGGGGGTTCGGGGTTAATTGATTTTGGGGGGTTGTGGGAAATGGGGAAGGGGTAAGAGGCCTAGATGGTAACAAGGGTTTGATGATGGAGCTGGAAGGGGGGGGGGTGGCGGGGTGGGGGGGCAGGTGGTGGGGGGAGGGAGGGGTTGGGTGGTGGGGGTTGGGGGGTTGGGGGTGATTGTGGGGGGGGGGGTTGGGGGGGTTGGGGGGTCCGGTGTAAGTGGGGTTGGGTTTAGGTGATTGGGGGGTTTGTAAAATGATGAGATGAGTAAGGGGGGTTTAGGGGATTGGGGGTAAGGGTGTGGGTGTTGGGGTTGGGGGGAATGGGGTTGGGGATGTTGGGGGTTGGGTTTAGGGGGTTGGGGGGTTGTAGGTGAGGGGGGTAAAGTTAGAAAGAAAGAGGTTTACGTTTAGTAGTGTAGAGCAGTGCGCGCGCACCAAAGACCAAGTATAAGATGGACTGATTTTATTTAAGACGAGCAAAAAACCGTTTTGTCTCCTTTTAGCACAGGGAAACTCTCACTGTGAAAAAAATGCAACTAAAAAATAGAAAATAAATAATAGTTAAAAAACTAAAAAACACGCTTTAAAAAATAAAAAATAAATTTTAATAAATTTCAATTCACTATTCTTATAGTCAGAGCTGGGCAGTATTTGAATTACTTGTAATTGAAATACGTAATTGAAATACAAATACGTATTTGGTATTTGTATTTCAATTACTCGCTGAAAATGTAATTTGTATTTCGTATTTCAAATACCTGACGCTAAGGTATTTTGTAGTTAGTATTTCAAATACTTATGACTTCAAAATACATTTTTACTCATTCCCCTATGAGAGGTAGATAACACTTTTAAGTCTGGTGTCTAGGAAAGGAAACTTTGCCTTTAATCAGTAAAAGTACCTAGTTTCCTTTCATGAGAGTAATTTTTAGTAAAATAATACGGATTACCCACGTCTCAGAACTACTTTAAGTCGACATAGGTATTTCAGGCCGTAGCGTACTTGAGTGCACGTTTGGCACAGCCGTTGCGTGTTCTTCCGAGAGGAAGGGTTACGGATTAGCTCGAAACTGTCGAGTTAAACTCGACTCGTTTTGAAACGTGAGTAATAGTAGGAGAGCTGGCACCAATTTTTGGGTAGGTGTTTGAGGCAAGCTGAAAACTTGTCACATACTTCTCCTATTATACCCCAACACGAAACTGCAGACCTGGCTGGTGAGTAGCGGGGCGAAATGAACCTATGAATTTTTAATTTTTATTTTTTTTGGTGCCAAAAATATATGTTGTAGTTTAATGTTTAAAGAATAAAAAAAAATAAGCCAGACGATTTAGTCGGGGCTTTTATATTGCCAGGCGCGTGCAAACATATTTTTCAAAAAAATATAAAAAAATTATTTGAGGCAACTTAAAATTTTAATAGGGTATTATTTATAACCAGGGGTCGGACAAAAAGTGCGGATGACGTCAAACCACTTATAGGATGATTTCAAATAGTATTTTTGATTTTCATAAACAATTATCACTTAGGTATCATTTATCAACCTCTTTATTAAACGATATCGTAACTTAAAAAAACACAAAAACAAAAAAAACACAAAAATTAAAAATTTATAGGTTCATTTAGCCCCGCTAATCACCAGCCAGGTCTGCAGTTTCGTGTTGGGGTATAATAGGAGAAGTATGTGACAAGTTTTCAGCTCGCCTCAAACACCTACCCAAAAATTGGTGCCAGCTCTCAGTCTATACTCACTCGCACCGATACATCATTTGTTAGATCACCTGGCAGGTAGAAAGTCCCACCAAAATGACCTGTCTTTTTGAGAACCTTATTTTTTAGTTATAAATAATACTCTTTTAAAATTTCAAGTTGCCTCATATACATTTTTTATATTTTTTTGAAAAATGTGTTTGCACGCGCCTGGCAATATTAAAGCCCCGACTAAATCATCTGGCTTATTTTTTTTTTCTTCTTTAAACATTAAACTACAACATATATAAATTGCATATTGCCTAAATATATTTTTGGAACCAAAAAAAAATAATTAAAAATTCAAGGTTTCATTTAGCCCCGCTACTCACCAGCCAGGTTTGCATTTTCGTGTTGGGGTATAATAGGAGAAGTATGTGACAAGTTTTCAGATTGCCTCAAACACCTACCCGAAAATTGGTGCCAGCTCTCGGATCATAATCTGTATTGTTTCACTATGAGTGAGTCTCACGACCTCACGGTAGTTTCATGTTTAAAGAGAGTAATTTTCTTTTACTCTGCTTGTCCATGCCGGGTTGGATTCGTTTTAATTCTACTTAGTATTTTGTAATTTGTATTTTGTATTTTAAATAAAATACCTAAAATTTGTATTTTGTATTTTAAATAAAATACCTAAAATACTGTATTTTGTATTTTATATTTCAAATACCCGACTTAAAAGTATTTTGTATTTCGTATTTTAAATACATGCGAGTTAGTATTTTGTAATTTGTATTTTAATTAAAGCAAAGCATGTATTTTGCCCAGCCCTGCTTATAGTGCAGTAAAAAATCTTAATAAGCAATTATTATATTGTTATATCCAGATCAAAATTTGTAAACAATTCTAAATATTGATAAAATAAATAATAATAGTTTAAAATATTTTATTGTAAAAAAAAGCGTGGGGTGCTTTTTACAGATACAGATACAGATACAGATACATTTATTGCCAGATTGTCGATAATTATACAGATGTTACATAATTCAGTAGTGCGTCACAATCAACCGATTTACGGTATACAATGTTTTAGGTACCTAAAGTCAACATGCTTAAAAATTATTAATCTACAATTTTATCCAATAATTATTCAATTAAATTTTAACATGTCAAAGATAAGAGAATGAGTTAAATAATTAAAGATACCTATAAATATGTCACAAATATAATAATAATTAAAAGTATTCATTTAATTTAAATTGCATAATACAGCCGTATAACCATAATTCAATTGTCAATATTAATATTTCTTACTTTGTTATAAAATTCTTCCAAGGAATAAAAACATAGATTTAAGATGTTATCAAAATGATAATCCTTGACAATTGACACCATGCACATAATGGGCATAATGGGCATTTACTTGACCAAATTGCGATGTGGGGTTTTATGTTTATTAATTTTCAGTTATCATTTAGTGGTGATCATTTTCCGTCAGATGATCCGCTTGCTCGTTTGCCTCCCTCCCATAATAAAAAATAATAATTCTTCAATCAAGTGGGGCATTGACCCTGTATACAACGAATACATACAAATAGTGTTTGTATAAAATTTTGGAGTACCGTAACTCTACAGAAAGTCATTTTTAGGGTTCCGTACCAAAATGGTTAGCTCTGGATATGGGGGGGATATGAAAGTCAATAGGAGAGGCCTTTGCCCAGCAGTGGGGATACAATATAGGCTAAAAACTGGTCAAGTGTGAGTCGGACTTGCAGATAAATGGCTACGTACAATGTTTTAAAAATAGTACAGTAAAAAAAGATACATAATAAATATCTAGTTGATGCCATTATAAATGAAAATGAAATATATATTTATTTGCGTAACATTATGTCATTATAGATGGTGGTCAATTTAAAATTTCAAAAAGTATCAATAATGTCAATTACCTTATAAAAGTAGGCATGCAAACATTTTCTTAGTCTAAATAAAGCTACAAATGGAATAAAGTTCATATTTCAATGTCATTATCATTAATCACAATTCTTATAAACAGTCAAAAAAAAAATACACATAATTATTTATTGTGTTTTATAATTTAAATATTCACTAACACTATAAAAATTGTTTGAATTTAAGAATTTTAATAAAGCCAATTTAAATTGTTTTGACGGCAACTCTAATATATTAGTTGGGAGCTTATTATAAATTTTTACTGCCATCCCACTGACATTGTAGCGGTAGAAAGAAAGATTGCTTTTAACTACCCGCAATTTATTAAGCCGCGTGCTTCTTGCGTTGGGATTCATGTGCGATATTGTAGTAAAGTACTGACTGTTTGTTTTTACAAAGATACATAATTAGTCGATGTAAATACACGGTAACGGAAGAATGTTCAGTTTTTTTAACATGGGCCTGCACGATTCCCTATTTCCAATGCCACTTAGGGCTCTAATGCAGCTTTGAATGCTCTTACGATTTCTACAGAATTACACCAAATTATGACACCATAGCGCAATACTGAACAAACATAACCATGGTAGGCATTCAAAGCGGTCTTTAAGGACGAGATTTTCTTTAACCGATTTAGTGCATCTAGATAAATCGATTAACCTTTGTAGACACCAGGTCAATGTGCCTCTTCCAATTACAGTGCTCATCAATTACTATACCTAAAATGTCGTCGTACGTATCTATTACTTCTATTTTTATCATTTCTGTATGTCAGATTCAAAGGCAGTTTTTGACCTTTGTAAGTCCTAAATTGAATAGCTTTTAGTCTTAGAAACATTAATTTTTAAATCATTATTCTCCATCCACTTAACGATGTCCCCTATAGTTGCAATTATATCTTTTTTAAAAGTGGCTACATTATTACACTCAAACAATACTGTAGTGTCGTCTGCAAACAGTATACATTTGTGATTAGTTATGTCGGGTAGATCATTAATATATAAGAGAAATAGCAAAGGGCCCAAGATGCTTCCTTGAGGTACACCTCTATTATTATTGGTTTTAAACTCTGATAAAGCACTTTTTTTTCCCCATTAACTATCTTTACTATTTCCGTGGACTGTTTGCGATTTCTCAAATAGCTACTAAGCCACTCGTGGGCTTTTCCTCTGATACCGTAATCATACAGTTTGTTCAACAATATATTGTGGTTCACAAGATCGAATGCTTTAGACATGTCCAGAAACAGTGCCACAATAGGTAGGTGTCTTCCTATCAATGCATTCAGTTACATATTTAATCATTTCGAAACAGGCGAGGGATGTTGATTTTCCCTGTTGAAATCCAAACTGCTCTGGTTTCAATATGTTGTTCTTGGTGATGAAGTCATTGATTTTTTTGGCCATTACTTTTTCGAATATCTTAGAAATTATTGGAATGAGAGTAATTGGTCTGTAGTTATCCATATCTGCGACATTGCCTTTTTTAAAGATTGGTTTTATTACCGAGTACTTAAGCCTTTCGGGGAATATTCCTTGTTCAATTGACAAATTTATGAGATGGGCAAGTGGGATCGCCAGTTTGCTAGCGCATAATTTTAATAGTTTTGTGCTTATAGCATCATAACCTACCGAAGCAGTGTTATTTAGTGACATAATGATCCGTTTGATGTCATTCTCAGTAACAGGTGTTAAAAATATAGTAGTAGTTTGTTAAAACTTATTTGTAGAAGATTTTTGTACTGTTGCCGAGTCATTACTCTCATAAAGAACTAGTTAAATGCTGAAAAAACATGTTTCTTATTAAATATGATGATACTCTTTAATTTTAACTTTATTTTACTTATAATATTTGTTGTTATAGCAGCTATAGCAATAGGTACATAATCGGGGAAAATTTCAAATATCTACTTAATGCCATTATAAAATTTATAAATATCGAGTAAAAAACTCTGAAAAAGAAACATGTTTCTTGTATGATGAGATGACCCTCTTTCATTTTGAACTTTATGATATTTTTAGTACTTTTTATTATAGAGGCCCAGTAATACATAATCTGTGAAAATTTCAAGTGTACCTATTACGATTCAAGAGATAGTAGGGCCCTGTGTAACGGTGCGTCCGACTTGTTCTTGGCCGCCGCCGCTTATATCCATCAGCCATCATTAACATGTCAAACACTATGCAAATAAAGAACTCCATCGAACTTTGATTCCAGATGCACTCAACATTTCCTGTTCAAAATAATAGTTTGTACAGTTACGAATGAAGAGCAAAGCTACCTACCTATCTACATACCTATGGATGATGTGCCTGGACGTTTGTTACTCTTTCGCGCTAAAACGGTTTGACGGATTCTGGTGAAATTTGGTACACAGATATTTTATAATCCGGATTAACATATAGGATACTTTTTATCCCGGAAAAATGCTTAGTTCCCGCGGGATAGCGATTAACGAATTCTTCGCACACGGTGTCGCGTTGCGGGCAGCAGCTCGTTTATCTATATAAGTATGTTTATCCATTGTTCAGTACACATTTAGTACAAGCTTTGCTTAGCTTGAGATTAGATGAATTGGTGTGAGAATTGTCCCGTGATATTTACTTTTGACGTGACAACGTCTAATAAATCGATGAACGCCGGCTGCATACACGAAAAAACATGACTCATTGTAACGTTACGTAACGAGAGCGAGCGGCGAGGGCCAGTTGCAAGAGAGCGGCGAACGCCAGGATGTACAATGCGGGGTGCGGGGTTTGAATGTTTTGTTATGACGTTGTCAAGTTAAACTATCGTCCGTAAAACGACTTTATTTTTTTTTTTATTTTTTTAATGTTTTTTTAAACATGTTGGCAGAATCTGGCCGTATCCTTTCGAATTCTAAACTAAACACAGTTTACATTATCTATGGTAGGTGACTCGAAAAAAGTGACAATCTGTATTGGCGGGTAGCCATTTTTTTATTCAATTTTTAATATAGAAAACTTCATTCGTTTTTTTCCATTTCATTTTTTTCGGTTTTAATCGTTTTTTTCGGAAAAGTAAGAGCAGAAAGTATCGTGGTTTTTTCCATAAATATCCGAAAAAAACGGGAATTTTTCCGGACTTTTTCAACGCTACTGACAACCCCACATGAACCATGAACCATCCAACCAGTCAACCATCGCCAGAGAGGGATAAGAGGTACAGTTACTGAGCTCTCGTTCGGCTTCAATTTTGCGACAACAGTTCATTCCCGTTTGTTAAAACCAAGTATTAGGACCAAGTTATTATTAAAATAAAATCATGAGGCCAGTATACCAATGTGATTTATTTAAGGATACCACTCAACAAAAACAGTCATGACGATAATCAAATTAATTAAATTCTAAACGTAAACGTAATTAGGTTACTAATAGCACAAAACCTTGAAGTAAGTTAACTAATGTGATTAATTCCAATATACTATAGAACAATAGCTAACACGACTATTATTAAAATAATTAAATTCTCCAATAACTCTTTAAGCAAACTATAGTTATTCACTAACTACTAAAAGAAAACATGATTACTGTAAACCAACCGATCATTGAATATGTTCATATAAATTGTAAATTAACGAACCCCAAAAGCATAACTCTTCAAGAGGTTTACACAATTCACAGATATCTTATTGTTTAAAGGAAATGTTAATTGCATAACTAAGCAAGCATTCAACTGGTATTAAAAGCCATTCAGCGTAATTAAATCACCAAATTTCGTTTTATAAAACTAGTACATGTAAGGTAGAAACACAACTAATTTTATTATTTGAAATATACCAACTGATATTGTGCAAAGAACCACAAACATCGTTAATTTAAATTATCAACCGAAAAGCTAGAACTTTAGTCTCCTAACGCACAATAGATTTTAAAGTCTTAAATAGTAAATAAGTACTTATCTATATAACACCACACTAAAAATATGCACTGTACTTGAAATAGTTAATTTTTGTCAAAAACGCAAGACGGAATGACGCTGCCGCCTCATGTTCCAAACAAGAAGTGTCGGCTTCCCGCCAACACGGTTTAAGCTCTCATTGGATGATAATGTCTGGCCAATCACGTTGCAGCAAACTTGCAAGACAAACGACGCCGATTGGTTCCTTTTAGCGGGAATGTAGACAGACGCTGCTAGCGCCACACTCACGCCCTCTTGCGAACGCACGGAGAACGAAGCCATGACAGTTGAAAATAATGGCGCCGTTCTAACACCGCGATCGTCACGCTGGTTACGAGCGTGGCCATTATTGACACTCGTCCATCCTGACGACTTTGCGACTCTGCAAAGAGAGAAAAAAAAACCAAGGATTAACTATTCACAACGACCTATTATACAATTGAGTTTTAATTTTTTTTTTTTTTTTTTTACTGTTTATACCATACATAAAAATATTTCTGTCCTTTCAACAAACCAGTATTTTAATTCCAATTAATCATAATTCCAAATAACCATATTCCAAATGACCATATTCCAAATGACCATATTCCAAATGACCATATTCCAAATACCAAATGAGCCAAAATACAAACATAGATTTCAACCAATAAATAAAACATCCAATATCAACCTTTTTTTTATACACGTAGTATAACATTTATACCTTCCAAAATAAAATTATCCTTCCAGTAAATCAATTAATTCCTCCGTACTATCAACTTGACTGTCATCTGAACTACTCTCTTGAACATCAGTCTCTCTTTGAAATAACTTAATAGAGTCAGAAGATACTAGAGCTTCAAACCGCTTGTATCCCTTAACGCCTTTCAATGAAGTGATTACATACCTGTCATTACCAACAACTTTTGAGACTTTGTAGGGCCCGCTAAACTTTTCTTTCAGCTTTCGCCTAACGTTGAGGTTCCTGTCAGCCGCTCCTTTCCAGAGTACCAAATCATTTAACTTGTACTTGGTTGGCCGTTTCCGTTTTGCATTAAAGTGCTTACGCATGATTTCAGCCGTCCTTTTGAGATTACCTGTTGCGGTACGCCGTGTTTGTTCTGCTGTCTGTTCATCGTCAAAGGAGTTTCCTGACATACCTTGATACCTGCTGCGACTGGCGCTAAACATCAACTTAAAAGGAGTGAATCCTGTAGACGAGCTCTGCAAGTTGTTCATACCCCAAGTGACCTCTGGGAGTTTTGTATCCCAGTCTCTTTCGTTGTCCACGCTGGTATTCAAGGCATCTAATATTGTGCGATTATATCTTTCGACCTGCCCATTTGCACGTGGACATGCTACAGCATTTATTATATGTTTAATAAAGTTATCCAGACAAAACTGTTTGAAGCTTATGCTTTTAAAACACGAGCCGCTGTCTGATACTATTCTTTTGGGATAGATAGCCAAATGAGCAGAATATATTGGATAGTGCCCACAATACCTCACGAGCTCTTGTAGTTTTCACTGGTATCGCCCAAGTAAACTTTGTGAAGGAATCAACAGCCATTAATAAGTAAGAGTTACCTGCACGACTTTTACAGAATGGTCCCAGATGGTCGATGTGTAGTGTGTGCATTGGTTCGGCTATTTTCTCAATTGGGTGAAGCTCACCTTCGGGGCGCCCATATTGACCTCTCTTGTAAACACAATCTAGACAGGCATTTACGTACTTACGAATAAATCTGGTCATACCGGGAAACCAAAATGTATCCTTGATGATTTTCTCACACCGTCTCAACCCTGGATGTCCAATACAATCATGATATTTTCTTAAAATGTTCCACCTCCCGTATTTAGGGACAACCAACCTGTCTGTTCCATCTGCAATGATCCTGTACAGTCGGTCTTCCTTTAATTTATAATTATTTTTAAGTTCCGACTCTGCCTCACCTGATTCCAATTTTACCTTGATTATGCGAATTTTCTCGCCTTGATTTTGGAGACACACAATCCAGTCAAATACGTCGACCACGTTGATGTCTGCTACTCTCGTAGACTCGACGGGGCATCTACTTAGGGCATCTACGTGACTGTGTGACTTACCTGGTCTATGTTCAACTTCCATATCGTATTCTTGAATGAGCAGCCACCATCGTGCAATTCTTGGCGTCAGGTCCTTTTTCTGGAATGTGTACCGTACTGCTGAGCAATCTGTGACTACTTTGAAGTGACTACCTACCAGATAAATACGAAACCTTCTAAGAGATTCTACGACTGCCAGGGTCTCGAGCTCGTAAGAGTGATACATTGCTTCTTCCCTGCTTGTTTTACGACTGAAGTAAGATATTGGCTTTAATTTACCTTCTTGTTTCTGGAGAAGAATACCTGCCAGCCCCTTACTGCTAGCATCGGTGTGAACTTCAATATCACCATCTCGGCGAAAGATGGAAAGAAGTGGACGCGTTGTCAACACCTCCTTCAACTCTATGAAAGCTTTCCGTTGTTCCGAACCCCATTCCCAGGGAGCGTCCTTCTGCAGCAACCTGTACAAGTCGTGCGCAATACGCGCATAGTTCGGGACAAACTTCCTAAAATAACTTGTAAGCCCTAGAAACATACGTAACTCATGAATATTATTTGGTTCCTTATATTCCGATACTGCCTCAGTTTTCCTAATTCCTGGTCGGATACCTTTCGCACTAATCTCATAGCCCAAGTATTCGATTTCAGTTTGCAAAAAGAAACATTTTTCCAGGTTCAGGGTTAATCCTGCTCCTTTAACTATCTCTAATACTACTTGAAGAAGATCAAGACCCTCTTCTACAGACTCAGCTGGGAGGAGCACGTCATCAATATAAGGCAGAACCTTATCGTGGCGAAGCGATGAAAATATGCGATCCATCAAACGCTGGAAAACAGCAGGGGAATTGGCCAGGCCAAAAGGCATACGAAGAAATTCGTAGTGACCTTCAGGAGTCACAAAGCCAGTTTTGTGAATAGAATCTTTCGCGACAGGAATTTGGTAAAAGCCTTGCGACAAATCAAGACTGGTAAAATATTTCTTGCCACCCAGCTTTTCAATTTGCTCTTCTATAATAGGTAGCGGGTATTTGTCCTTCACCGTGATACTGTTAAGCTTTCTAAAATCGACACAAAGCCGAAAATCCCCGTTTTTCTTACGAACCAAAATTATGGGACTCGCGTAATTGGAAGAAGACTCCCTAATTATACCATTGGATAACATATCATCAATTTTCTCTCTCATAACTGCCTTCTCTGCTAATGACAACCTATACGGGCGATAACAGACCGGTTTGTCGGAATTCAACTCTATATTAAGCTCCACTTTATTGGTAACCCCTAGCTCACGTGTACTTTCAGAGAAACAATCTGAGTAATTTTGTAAGATTTGAGTCAGTTTCTGTAAAATTAATGGATCTTGTAAACCACATTTAATTTTATCAACATCGAGTTTCATAATGGATTTGGACGTGGTCATGACATTTGTTTCTGGGGGAACGAGGTTCTCAGATTCTGTCGTCACATACCCGCGAACTAACAGCTGATCCTTTTGAAAAGCTAAAGGCTTGGTATTATGATTCAGTACTAGTACGGATTTGACCGGAGAACAATAGACTGAAGAAGGGATGCTGTACTCCACGTCCTTGAAACTGCACGAACGGGCATCAACGAAAAGCAAAGTCGATTCTTGAAGAAAATCTCTACTAACAGTCTCCACAAATTGAGCTGTATTAGGTGGAATAACGGTCTCTTTGGCACAAAGCAATTTAATCTTTGAAACATCAGTGTCATTGTTGATTACATTTATGTGAAAGAGTTCCTTATCTGGTGATTTAATGACAATCTTTTCCAAAGTGACCTTTGTTCCACAGACTACTAACCTATGTTGCTGATCATTAAGGATAGGCTGACCAATAAACACATCTGCCTGTTTCAGGGGTACATTAACTACCACAACTTTTGACTCCATCTGAATACCATCAATGATGAACTCGACCGCCGCCTGACCACAAGACTGAATCGGCGAACCGCTAAAGCCACTTATAAAAAGATCACATGGTTGCAAAACAAGACCGAGTTTCTGAGAGCACTCCCAGGAAATTAAATTGACCTGGGCTCCAGTATCTAAATAAGCCTTGACTTCCGAACCGTTCAACTGAATATTCTTAAAATAACATTCATTTACCTGAGAATTTACGACGTTTATCGTCTTCCGGAAGCACTGCTCAGTTTTATGGTTAGTCTTTCCGCAGACGTCACACTTCACCGCATTGGGATTATTTGGACAGGATCGCACGATGTGGCCTGGCTCCTTACATAAGAAACAAACAACAGGTGACTTGCCAGAAGATGTCGTAGTCTTCGGCTCTCCCACGGACTCCTTTGAAGTACCAGACGTGCAGTTGTCTCGTCCCCGCAACGTAAACGGTCGATGATTCGGGAGACCCTTTTTTTCGTCATTCATACATAAGAACTGTGAATATAGTTCACCAGGAGTCCTATAGTTTCCTGCCCTTGCTGGGGTTTTTAAGTGAAACGGCAATCCATCTATTATACATGACACTGCCTTTTCACCCGTAATTTCACACTTCGTCAACAAATTACATTTAGAATAGAAGTAGTGAGTCATTGTTTCTGAAAAATTCTTTTTCCTGTTAATCATTTCCTTAAAAACCTCAGCATAATCTCTATTTTGAGGAAAAGCCTCAAGGATTCTTTCTTTCCATTCCTGCCATGACATTTCATAACTACGCAGGGCATTGTGCCACATTTTTGCTAAACCAGACAACCGCGATTGCATGTAGTAGCTTTTCACACTATCGGTCCAACCGTGTATAGCTCCCAACTGTTCTATTTTGTTAAGCCATTGTAGAGCTGGCAACTCAAACTTCTCAGGATCAAATTCCGGGATAATATCTGGTTTAACAACAACGCCATAATAATTTGGATGGATCCTACCAGGTTTATCCAACGGAGCGGGCGGCTCTCGTTCCACAGAGTCTCGCGGGCGCCATGGCGCCCAGCGCCTCGGCGTGATCTCGCGGCTCCGCCGGCGGCTACTGCTGCTAGTGCTGCGGCGTCGCCTCTCGCTCCGCTTGTTGTCCCATCTTACAGGGCTTCGGGACCGACTACGGCTCCGGGAACCCATCCCACTTCTGAAAATGTTAAAACCAAGTATTAGGACCAAGTTATTATTAAAATAAAATCATGAGGCCAGTATACCAATGTGATTTATTTAAGGATACCACTCAACAAAAACAGTCATGACGATAATCAAATTAATTAAATTCTAAACGTAAACGTAATTAGGTTACTAATAGCACAAAACCTTGAAGTAAGTTAACTAATGTGATTAATTCCAATATACTATAGAACAATAGCTAACACGACTATTATTAAAATAATTAAATTCTCCAATAACTCTTTAAGCAAACTATAGTTATTCACTAACTACTAAAAGAAAACATGATTACTGTAAACCAACCGATCATTGAATATGTTCATATAAATTGTAAATTAACGAACCCCAAAAGCATAACTCTTCAAGAGGTTTACACAATTCACAGATATCTTATTGTTTAAAGGAAATGTTAATTGCATAACTAAGCAAGCATTCAACTGGTATTAAAAGCCATTCAGCGTAATTAAATCACCAAATTTCGTTTTATAAAACTAGTACATGTAAGGTAGAAACACAACTAATTTTATTATTTGAAATATACCAACTGATATTGTGCAAAGAACCACAAACATCGTTAATTTAAATTATCAACCGAAAAGCTAGAACTTTAGTCTCCTAACGCACAATAGATTTTAAAGTCTTAAATAGTAAATAAGTACTTATCTATATAACACCACACTAAAAATATGCACTGTACTTGAAATAGTTAATTTTTGTCAAAAACGCAAGACGGAATGACGCTGCCGCCTCATGTTCCAAACAAGAAGTGTCGACTTCCCGCCAACACGGTTTAAGCTCTCATTGGATGATAATGTCTGGCCAATCACGTTGCAGCAAACTTGCAAGACAAACGACGCCGATTGGTTCCTTTTAGCGGGAATGTAGACAGACGCTGCTAGCGCCACACTCACGCCCTCTTGCGAACGCACGGAGAACGAAGCCATGACAGTTGAAAATAATGGCGCCGTTCTAACACCGCGATCGTCACGCTGGTTACGAGCGTGGCCATTATTGACACGTTGTACGTAGTACTTAACTTCCATCCATGGCAAGTTGTGACTCATAGCGACATCTGGTGTTCAATTGTGGAGCTAGCCACAGTTTTCTAGCTATTGGCAGCAACGTTCAAAAAATAGAGACCGCTAAATTTGTGATCGTATAAAATGAAATCGAATGAAAAGGCTTTGGATAGTATAAGAAATAAATGTGTAAATGTATTTCAGTAATTAATTAAGAATTTTTCTAGAGATATCTTGTACGAAACGAGTTCGTAAATATACAAGAAAAGTTATGACCGGAAGTGAAAGCATGTACCAACATGGCGTCTCGTCGCTCGAGGAAACAAAATTAATGTTTCGTATTAGATAAGTTGACGAATAGAATAAGAATACTTCCAGTTATTAAGTATAAAAAATACCTAATTTACCTAACTAATTTTTAAGACGTAGTTTACTATTTAATTATTTAGTTTAGTATTTTAATACTAAAATTAAAAATTGAATCGTAGTCAATAGTAGAAGAGACGATATAGGTACCTACTTACCAGTGTTGCCAGATCTAGAGGTTTTTCCTCAATCTAGGGGTTATTGGAGGTCGTTGAGGTTTTTTAGATGTTTTAATATCACGAAATTAATCTAGAGGTTTTTCTGAAGGTTTTTCACTAGTCTTACCAACTTCTAATCTAGAGGTTTTTCTAAAGGTTTTTCACTAGTCTTACAAAATAATTTGAATTGAATGAAGAAAACTTGATTTTATTGTTGATCTCAATAAAAAAATTAAAAATTAACTTATTTTTCATTGTTAATATTACGTAGCTTGTATGTAGTAGTAACTTTTACATACTAAAAGCGTACAGTCAAGGGCAAAAATATGTATACACTTTAGTACCTTGTCTATTATCTTTATATTTGAACTGCCATATATGAACTGTCACAGTGGTTAAAGTGACAAAGTACTAAAGTGTATACATATTTTTGCCCTTGACTGTACTAATATTTTTTATTCTTGTTTGTAATTTAGCATGAATTCTTTCTTAAAAAAAATAACATTACTTTGATATAACAACCGCTTTAGCCTAGTTGGTAGTGACCCTGCCTACGAAGCAAGAGGACCTGGGTTCGAATCCCGGTAAGGGCATTTATTTGTGTGATGAGCACGAATATTTGTTCCCGAGTTACGGATGTTTTCTATGTATTTAAGTATTTATTTATCTATATAAGTATGTTTATCGTCGTCTAGTACCCATAGTACAAGCTTTGCTTAGTTTGGGATTAGGTCGATTTGTGTAAGATTGTCCCCTAATATTTATTTATTTTATTATTTATTTATATATTTTTCTGACACCGGCTGAAGGGCTCTGCAACCATGGCCACAAAAAAGGAACTAACAAATTCAAATTCAAAGTATTTATTTGCTGTAACTATGGTATTTTTATTTTTCTCTTCTCAATAAATAAAAATAAAATAAATAAATGAAACATCATTACAGGTGTAAACATTACAGGTGTTACATCTAAAAATGAATGAACTACATTAAGGAACATTTTATCCATCACTTAGCGCTAATCAACTGTGAAACAGAAATTTTAATTCCATCAGTCAAATAAGGTTATGATTAAGCTAATCCGAACTTTAAAAAAGTGGTGAAACGGCCCCTAAAGTGTGTGTTCTTTGTGTTACAGATAGCGGAGCTGTCTCACAGTGTATTGAGCCCTATGTCCTTCCGAGTGGAGTACAAGAGGGGGTCCAATGCGCCGGCCATGTTCCAACGGCACGTCAGATTTCAGGTAAACTTGTAACACTTGATACCTATTGGTGTGGACCTTACCGTTGTAAAATATCACGAAAACCAGTGAATGTGTTTCACGATTTGCACTCAGATTTATCACTGCATCACTTAGGGTTGCCAACTATACTGTTAAAAACAGTACCATACTGTTTTTCACTGCATTCTATTTTTTACTGTTGAACAAAAATAAAGTATACAAAATACTGTTTTCAGCATCAAAATGCCTAAAACTGAGCACACACTAAGTTGCCTCATTTATTTTTATTGTGGGGAGACCTATGGAGGTTTTAAAAATAATACTAATTTATTTATTTATCTATTTATTTGTTGAAAGCAGGTGTACATAAATGATCTTAAAACTAGTCTGAATCTCCACTTTCTACCTAAAAATAGGCGTACAAAATTAAATTCTCTATAATATAGCCAAAAAAATAAAACATGTCATGCATAGTAATAATAATAAAAAAGTCAGCTAGCAAATAGGTACAAAATAAGTCAAGGTGAATAAATAAATAAATTAAAATGAATTACAAAATGTGAGAAGCACTAAAACATGTCCTTAAGACTTAAAAAAACTCTGTTCAGTTTTATAAAATACTGTTTGTTATCCTTCTCACATCTAAATATACGAGTATCTACTTTATTTTTTGTAAAAAAAGTTGGCAACCCTATCACTTAGGCTTTGGGATTTTAAAGATTAGATGATAATAAGAATAAATGATTCTATATTTTTTTTTCGTTGAGCGTTAGAGCAAGCGTCCACAGATTTTCAAAAACAGGTACTTAGTTTTGTAGGTTACATTGAAGTTCTCAAGCGTGTCAGATTTTAATAATTTGAATCTCCAGCGTGACTAATAATAAAGGCATGATAATCTGACGCTTTGCATGGTGGGGGTGCCCATACGATTTTTACTTAGTATTCTGACGAGGTGTTCCAGGCAAACCCGGGACTCCCCAAATCCTCTCTTGGGCTCTCCTACTATCCATTTCTAGCGAGGAATCTGGATGTTGATTTGTGGGCCGTTAATATTCCCTTTTTGCATGTTTGTTATTTGTTATGTTACTAAAAGTTTTTTTTTCAGGTTGACATTTCTACCATAACAAAAGCTCTAGGAGAGAACGGGAAGGAGTATCTATATGCTATCACCTTTACTCTACTATCAGGTATTTGGGCGTTTTTAACAAACAGTCTACCCCCCCTCATTTTACAGCTTATATCAAGGATGATATAGACTGGATTAGCAGTCGCCATAGATCGGCCGCGGAAAAATAGTTCGATTTATTAAATCTAGATGGCGCTGACATATAGCCAGAGGGTTTGAAAGCAAAACAATAAGACTAAAGATGTTTCATATTACTACAAATTAATTATAATAGTATTATAATACATTTGCAATAAATACAAACTGAAATATAGATGCACAGAAAAAGCCCAGAAAAAAGACCAATGCTGGGAATCGAACCCAGGTCCTCAGCATTCCGTGCCGTGTGCCATACCCCTACACCACCACTGGTCTAGAGATTAGACACGAATTTTTCCTATACATCATACATTTCAGTCTGCTAAATCATCACCTTATGCTGTGATGTTTGAGTGTGAGTGGTATTTTTTAGTTTGTATTTAGTACGAAATATATGATTTCACGGGATGACCGTAAAAGTAATAAAAAAATGAAGTTGAAAAAATAAATACAAAAAGATACTTCATAGCTAACTTGTTTATTTGCAATAATATGAAATATCTGTAGTCTTATTGTTTTGCCTTCAAAGCCCCTGGTTATATTTCAGCGCCATCTAGATTCAATAATTATTTCTTAATTTATTTTTAAGCTGTAACTCAGTAGTTGCGGACATCTAAGGGCAGGAGACCTGGTGACCTGACACACAGGATCTCCCTAGTTCGAGCACCAGTCTCCCCCATTCAAGTCTCCCAATTAAAACTTTATTGTAATATTAAGTTCGAACATTGTACTTGGTGGTGGAGAAATCAAATAAATTTCTTATTTCTATTTCTTTCTTAATAATCGAACTACAAAAACCGCGGCCGATGCGTACTATGGCGACTGCCAATCCAGTCTTTATCATCCTTGGTAGTGGGTTACTGAATTTTACAGGTTACAGGCAACAACTATTACATGCGATTATCAGTACCTCTCACGACATCTATCGAGTAATAGCGTGACCATATTACTATACTATCGATACTCCTAGCGCCATCTAGTTTGTCTTAGGCTAACTAATCTTATAAACTATAACAAGCGTTACATAATTAAATTAAAACAAAACAAATATTTAAGGGGGCTCCAATAGTTAAAACAAACGTGATTTTGTTGCCGTTTTTATAGATAATGGTACGGAACCCTTCGTGCGCGAGTCCGACTCGCACTTGGCCGGTTTTTCTGGGGTTTTCTGTGCATCCATGTTTCATTTTGTATTTTGTATGATATATATGGATTTCACGGGATAACCGTAAAAGTAAAAAAAAAAATATTGGAATTGAAAAATAAAAAAATACAAAACGACTCCAATAAACCAATCGTGATTATTAAATTAGAGATAGATTAGATGACTCCGATGTCATCATCGCAGCCTATATACGTTCCACTGCAGGGCACAGGCCTCCTCTCCGAATGAGAGGACTTGGGCCGTAGTGCCCAGTGCGGATGGAGAACTTCACACACACCATTGAGTTTCTTCGCAGTTGTATGCAGGTTTCCTCACGATTTTATCCTTCACCTTAAAGCTCATGGTAAATTACAAATGTAATTTCGCACATAAATTCCGAAAAACTCAGATGTGCGAGTCGGGATTTGAACCCACGACCCTCTGCTTGAGAGGCCATAGGGCAAACCACTAGGCCAGCGGCTCCGATGTCGACTTGTAGATAATTCTTACGGCCCGTTGTTTTAGTTAAACAAGCTAATAGTCAAATTGCCTTTGAAATGAGTTATCTTTGCCATACATTTTTACTATTGATCAAACAACGGGTCCTTAGTCTTACCACCATCTCCAAACCTAGTTTAGGGTTCGAAAGCTCGACCACTTATTTAAGATATTGTTTGTACAAACTTAAGCCTATGTTACTTGTAACACTTGTTTTTGAGTGCAATAAACATTTTTTTTTGACGTGACAACGTCTCATAAATCGTTGTACGCCGGCTGCATACACGAAAAAACATGACTCATTGTAACGTACATGTAACGTTACATTCTACAGAGCAGCGAAGCAGGCCAGTTGCAAGAGAGCGGCGAGGGCCAGTTGCAAGTGAACCGACTTTACAGACAACCGGTTTTTTTTTTATTTTTATCTCGTCCTCAGGCAATATCCGTCGGTTCAGGCGCGTGTGCGAAGTGGTGCAAGCGGCGGTGTGCCGCGCGCCGGGCGCATCCCGTGCCCCGCCGCATCATCCACCGTCGCCGCGCGCCGCCCGCCGACACATACCGCCGCACCGTGAGTACACGAGACAAATATTGACGTACAACAAAACAACGAAAGTCGCCGAACAAAATAAGATTTTGAAAGTTACTAGACACATTCATTGTACATAAGTTACTGAACAGAAGTACAAACGCCCGCCCGCTAACGACCGCTTTAGCCTAGTTGGTAGTGACCCTGCCTACGAAGCAAGAGGTCCTGGGTTCAAATCCCGGTAAGGGCATTTATTTGTGTGATGAGCACGAATATTTGTTCCTGAGTTATGGATGTTTTCTATGTATTTAAGTATTTATTTATCTATATGTTTATCGTCGTCTAGTACCCATAGTACAAGCTTTGCTTACTTTGGGACTAGGCCGTATTGTGTAAGATTGTCCCCTAATATTTATTTATTATTTATTTATTTACATCTACATCTTAATATGCCAATAGTAGCTAAACAATATAATTTCAAAAGTTGCTGAACAGTATACTTTCAGAAGTAACTGGACAGTATAAATCAAAAAGTGACTAGACATTATAATTTAAAAAGTGGCTGAACAGTATACTTTCAAAAGTATGTAGTTGGACTTTATAATTACAAATGTCAAAGGAAATTATAATTCACAAAGTATTTGGTCAGATTTATTCTTTTCACATTCAATTCAAACCAAAGAGGTTGCTACACATTTTACCTAAAACAAACAAGAAACACTGGCCGGTGTAAAAAAGACAACGACGATGTCATATACTATACATACCCACAATGAAAGAAAGAGATGAAATGACGTGACAGGTTGGCACTCTTCTCGATGATTGGCACAATTCAACTGAAGTTAAGAAGTACGTAATCTAATAAACATGTTCAGCAACTTTTGAAAAAATAGTGTACGCTCTTTTCTGTTATTTGCAAGTGTCCAATCGATATTTGTATTACATCATGTTCAGTAACATATGAAACTTTACAGCGTGCAGGTGTTATGAAAATTTGGATGTGTTCATGAACATTCGTTGCTGACTGTACAATAAAACAACTAGACTCCCCAATCACGCTCAAAAATTGTCGGAAGCAAAAGTCTGCACACGCGTCTATTGTGCAGAGTTTTAGCTCAGTTGTGTTTCGACCGCGCGTTGATTACAACGTCACGCAATGACTAAGTGTTCGGTGAAAAACTGTGCAAATGTCAGCAGATCCACTCTTAAAAAGGATGGAGTGTCGTATTTCAGGTAAGTGTTCCTCTAAACTTACAAAATTGCATAACTATCTTGATATTAAATAATTTATTGAATCAGGCGTTACTTTGCGGAGGTCCATATTAATGAACTAAAACAATTACTTTGCTCACCCGCGACCTTACAATAGTTACGTTTATGCAAGAAATGTGTGTTCATGCAGTTCCTCCACCTCCACACTGTACGAACACACACAAATCACATAAACACAATTATCACCACCACCAAGCTACACTGACGCGTTTCGAACTCAACCAGAGCTCATCATCGGAGTTACCACAACCGTATGCTATGCTACCAAATGTTAAACTAACAAACCAAAACAAATGTTTTAACTTGTCACTGTAACTTCACAAGTACCCACTTTATTTTTCTTATTCTCAAACTACCCCACAAAAATTAACTTTTATTGACATATTATAAAACTACCTTGAATTTTTGTTTATTTATTTATAAGGCATATTTTATTAATACTAACTGTTCAAATTAGACCCAAGCCGCAGTAAAGGAGAAGATACTAAATTTACCTGTTCATTAATAATAGACCCCATAGTGTTGTACCTAATTATTTCCATGCATTCCAGAGCATCCAGACGCAACCCCTTGCCGCAATAATGTAACACTTCATAAGAATCTGAATCTAACAATGAATGATTTGATTCCAACAAATGTTTTGCAAAATTCGATCTATCTGGATGCTCATTCCTATATGCCGAAACATGCTCTTTAAATCTAGTATTAAAACTTCGGCCTGTCTGTCCTACGTATATCCCATTGCAGTCATTACAAGTAAGCTTGTATACCCCCGATCTAGTTCCCTTATCTACCTGTTCTTTGTGGTTACATAGCCTAGAGTACAAAGAGTTGTTAGTCTTAAAGGCAACATTAATATTGTTTGATTTTAAAATGCCATAAATCTTATCAGACAAACACCCAACGTAAGAGATGCTAGATCTATATTTGTTAGTAGACTGAGAAGGTAACGCAGCGTAAAGCATGCTATTTACTAACCGTGCCTGCTTCTTTTGAACTAAACTATCTACCATTGATTTTGTATAACCATTTGAGATCGCCATCTGATAAATAGTACTCAACTCTAAATCAAAATGTTCCTTAGAAAGAGGCACAGTCAGCAATCTATTAACATAACAATGGAAAGCAGCCAGTTTATGCTGCCACGGATGATTAGAAGATGCTGGTATAACAGCATCTGTGTACGTGGGCTTACGGTATATTTTAAATTGATGTTTGCCATTTAATTTTGAAATCGTTAAATCCAAAAAGTTCAACGAACAATTTTCCTCCAATTCTTTTTTGAACTTTATCTTTACGTGCTTGTTATTCAAACCATTAATAAACACGTCAAGCTGTCTCATACTCCCCCTCCAGCATAGGATCAAATCATCAACATACCTGAAACACGTGTTTACTCATTTACCATTAGGAGTACTTCTGTGAAGTTTCGAATAAAATAGTCGAACTAATCTTGTTTCCCCATACAAACTTTGGACCCCCTTTTCACCCCCTTAGGGAGTGAATTTTGAAAAATCCTTTCTTAGTGCACCCTTAGACTTTATAAGGAACCTACATGCCAAATTTGGAATCTCTAGGCCCAGTGGTTTGGGCTGTGTGTTGATATGTCAGTCAGTCAGTCAGTCAGTCAGTCAGTTTCTTCTTTTATATATATAGATAACATTAGAGTTAAGATTAATATTTTTTATTAGTTATAAAATTAAATACATATAGTTCAAATAAATAAAGGAAGAATAGTAAAGAATAAATTAAAAATGCCATTTTGTATATTTCAAGAAGTAAAATGTTATTCAAACGATGGCATACACAAATACACAATGGTGTACAAGAATTGCCTGTCGTGTCACCGCAAATCTATTGTGTAGAGTATAGGTTGTAATGTTGGCGGAATAAGGTTATCCCGGTAATGTCATTTGTACTGTAATTACCTCGATGTCGTCGTCATGCAATAGATTAGGAATTTGTGGGTATAGTGAACATTTTAAAGCATACCTTGTCGAAAACAGTGCAGTACGCTTAGTATAAGTTTTACATCACCAAAATACTTCTCGATCGCGTTTACGTAAAAATTTCAATTCTATGGAAACATGGACAGCGCCTCCGCGCGCGCGCATCCATGTTTCCATAGAATTGAATTTTTTAAGTAAACGCGATCGAGACGTATTTTGGTGAAGTAAAACTTATACTTAGCGTACAGTACGCTTAGTATAAGTTTAACTTCACCAAAATACTTCTCGATCGCGTTTTCGTAAAAAAATCAATTACTAGGGAAACATGGACAGCGCCTCCGCGCGCACGCGTCCATGTTTCCATAGAATTGAAATTTTTACGTAAACGCGATCGAGAAGTATTTGGTGAAGTAAAACTTATACTAAGCATACAGAGGCTATTTGTGACTTGATCTTTGACTTGACCCCTCACAGATTTTTGTGACCAGCTGCCTATGCAACTCCGTTCATCTGGTGGAAAGTTGTATATTTCATTTTATAAATAGTTTTTTCCTGACTGCTTTTAATGTAAAGACATGAATATTTTATATTAATTATATTAAAATATAATTCAAATAAATAAGCACAGCAAACGAACGTCCACAATTACAAATAGTATAAATACACAAACAAACGGGCTCGCTCGGCTCTTTTTTTAATGGTGACATACAATGGTGTACAAGAATTGTCTGTTATGTCACCACAAATCTATTGCGTAGGCTATAAGGGGTATATCCCAGAAGTTCCATATTTACTAGTTCCATATGGAACAATCGGTACATTTGTAAATGTCAAACAAATGATCCCAATAGTTCCATATGGAACTACATACTAGGCTTTACATCTGGTTTCGTTTTTATTTTGGTTTTAAATCAGTTGAGTACCTACCTATCTTCCGAGATGTGCTCTAGGGGGTGGAATCAGTTGCATTTCGATTCTCCAGCAATTTATTTGACCATTTTTTAAAGTATTTATTATTTCTATTTTATGACTGTACATAATTAACAGCGTTCAAACATTACTATTAACGTGAAAGGCACGCTTATGCAATTGGTATTTTAAGAGTTATTAATTGTTATTTTTTTAACATTTTCCGAAAATGACGATATGTGTACGGACGGAATTGACGTTTTAACTACCGGAAATGACGAACACTGGTTGGAAATGATTCATAAATGAAACACTTGTAAAAACAAATTATAAGGATTTATTTTAAAACAATCAGTCTTGTTATTGACATAATAGGGGTGTAGACACTAAAGAAAACAATCAATAATGTTGTATTTTCTCGAAAAAGGATTAAAAATGTAGTCAAATGAAGAAAAAAGCAACACAAGAGGTTAAATAATTACAAAGTTATAAGTGTCCAAAGTTTTAAGAGGGGGTATGTTCTGTCCCTTCATATGACGATTGTCGTTTACTTTTCAAGAGCGTGACGTCGGGTCGTTTGCGTTTTCTCTCTCTAACAAGCAACATTAAAACAGTTGTGGCTTCGTAATTTTTTGAGATTTTCGGATTTTCGGGTTTTGGGATTTTCGTCATTAGGCATATTTTTTTGCCTTCTTTCTATTGAAGTAATAAAAAAAAATGAGTCTACATCCCTATTATAATACTAATGTAGCTCGAAAAACTAAAACAAAAACAACTACTTTCCTTCTGCTTTAGTTAATTATAGAAACAGAAATCTGCGAGTACTTATAGCAGTTTACATGACTCATATTATTATTGGAAACATGTCTAATCAAGTAAGTACCTAATCATAATTAAAATAAAGTGGTCAGAATCCTAATGATTTTGATATTTCTTGAGAATACCGACTATTTCGTGGAAACATTCCATACGTTTCGCAGAAGTACCAATATGTTCCAACTCGTGTACTATAAAACCCACCATATGAGGATTTATTTCATTTGCATTGTGGATATAAGCCGCACTGGCTTTGTCTGCAACTTGAACTTTGTCAGTATTTGTCGCTACACAAAAATATAAATCTGGAGTACTTGCATCTGAACGCAAAGTGTCTTCTCCCTCCGGCAGTCTTGTGAAGTAAACTACTTCTTGAGATAGATTCATCTGGTAAATAAATAATTGATTACTACGTTGTACATTTATAATATAACTATTAATACTAACGTATTCGAAAAATCTTTGATAGTATATTTTTACTCTAATCACCTCAGATTATTTTATACACTAGATAAAGCTTAGGCGGCATGAAAACGTTCCGAAAAATATAAGCCAACAGTTGGCTTATATGTCATTTACCTCCCTTCAGTTTGAATGACGTAACGCGATCGTAATATGAAACTGTCAAATGGATTTTTGGACGTTTTGTATCGCAATGTTTGCTACTGAGTGTATAAATAATCTAAGCTAATCACAAAATAATTCGAGAAACATAAGTGATGTTTTAATGCCTTTTACAGCTCTTTTTCCAGCAGCCAAACTGATTTCTTGCTGTTACTTGCTTAGTGCAGCAAATGTGACTTATAAAAAAATGAACGTCTTTCTGTCTTTTTATTAACGGCAACCGGTCGGTAAACTTAAACTGAGCGATCGTAAAATAACCGAACAAAAAAGAATCCTGAATACAGAAGAATTCCTGTTGAATGAATTAATGTGTCAAGTTGATATGACCATAGATAGCATCGACAATAAACTTCTTTACTCATCAAAGAGTTCTATACCCAGGTAGCAAGGTGACGTCAACGACGTATAGGCGACGTCCGTCATTGGTCATATTAAGGTCGGTCTAAATTTCGTCCAAAGCTGACGTTATAGTGACGTACATTTAAAGTCAGGTCAAAAAGTGGACGTCGTACTAACGTCAATTTTAGGTCAGAATCTGGACGTACCGTATGCGTCCCATAACGGACGTCGAACTTACGTCGATTATAGGTCAGAATCTAGACGTACCTTATTCGTCGCATAATTGACGTCGTACTTACGTCAGTTTTAGGTCAGGAGCTGGACGTACCATATTCGTCGCACAGTGGACGTTGCACTTACGTCAATTGAAGGTCAATAGCTGAACGTACCGTATTCGTCGCATATTGGACGTCGTACTTACGTCCATTTTAGGTCAGTGGCTGGACGTACCGTATTCGTCGCATAATGGACGTCGTACTTACGTCAATTGCAGGTCACTAGCTTGACGTACCGTATTCGTCGCATATTGGACGTCGTACTTATGTCAGTTTTAGGTCAAGAGCTGGACGTACCATTTTCGTCACACAATGGACGTCGTACTTACGTCGATTGAAGGTCACTAGCTGGACGTACCTTATTCGTCGCACAATGGACGTCGTACTGACGTCCATTTCAGGTCAGGAACTGGACGTACCATATTTGTCCCATAATGGACGTCGTTCTTACGTCAATTTACGGTCAGTAGCTGTACGTACCATATTCGTCGCACAATGGGCGTCGTACTTACGTCCATTTCAGGTCAGTAGCTGGACGTACCATATTCGTCGCACAATGGACGTCGTACTTACGTCAGTTTTAGGTCAGGAACTGGACGTACCATATTTGTCGCACAATGGACGTCGTACTTACGTCAATTTAAGGTCAGGAGCTGGACGTACCGTATTCGTCACACAATGGATGTCGTACTTACGTCAATTTTAGGTCAGGAACTGGATGTACCGTATTCGTCGCATAATGGACGTCGTTCTTACATCATTTTACGGTCAGTAGCTGTACGTACCATATTCGTCGCACAATGGGCGTCGTACTTACGTCCATTTCAGGTCAGTAGCTGGACGTACCATATTCGTCGCACAATGGACGTCGTACTTACGTCAATTGAAGGTCAGGAGCTGGACGTACCGTATTCGTCACACAATGGATGTCGTACTTACGTCAATTTTAGGTCAGGAACTGGATGTACCATATTCGTCGCATAATGGACGTCGTTCTTACGTCATTTTACGGTCAGTAGCTGTACGTACCATATTCGTCGCACAATGGGCGTCGTACTTACGTCCATTTCAGGTCAGGAGCTGGACGTACCATATTCGTCGCACAGTGGACGTTGTACTTACGTCAATTGAAGGTCAATAGCTGGACGTACCATATTTGTCGCACAATGGACGTCGTACTTACGTCCATTTTAGGTCAGTGGCTGGACGTACCGTATTCGTCGCATAACGGACGTCGTTCTTACGTCATTTTACGGTCAGTAGCTGTACGTACCATATTCGTCGCACAATGGACGTCGTGCTTACGTAAATTTTAGGTCAGGAACTGGACGTACCATATTTGTCGCACAATGGACGTCGTACTTACGTCCATTTTAGGTCAGTGGCTGGACGTACCGTATTCGTCACACAATGGATGTCGTACTTACGTCAATTTTAGGTCAGGAACTGGACGTACCATATTCGTCGCATAATGGACGTCGTACTTACGTCAATGGAAGGTCACTAGCTGGACGTACCGTATTCGTCGCATATTGGACGTCGTACTTACGTGAATTGAAAGTCAATAGCTGGACGTACCGTATTTGTCGCATATTAGACGTCGTACTTACGTCCATTTTAGGTCAGTGGCTGGACGTACCGTATTCGTCGCACAATGGACGTCGTACTTACGTCAATTGAAGGTCACTAGCTTGACGTACCGTATTCGTCGCATATTGGACGTCGAACTTACGTCAGTTTTAGGTCAGGAGCTGGACGTACCGTATTCGTCGCACAATGGACGTCGTACTTACGTCAATTGAAGGTCACTAGCTTGACGTACCGTATTCGTCGCATATTGGACGTCGAACTTACGTCAGTTTTAGGTCAGGAGCTGTACGTACCGTATTCGTCGCACAATGGACGTCGTACTTACGTTAATTGAAGGTTACTAGCTTGACGTACAGTATTCGTCGCATATTAAACGTCGTACTTACGTCAGTGTTAGGTCAGGAACTGGATGTACCATATTCGTCACACAATGGACGTCGTACTTACGTCATTTTACGGTCAGTAGCTGTACGTACCATATTCGTCGCACAATGGGCGTCGTACTTACGTCCATTTCAGGTCAGGAGCTGGACGTACCATATTCGTCGCACAGTGGACGTTGTACTTACGTCAATTGAAGGTCAATAGCTGGACGTACCATATTTGTCGCACAATGGACGTCGTACTTACGTCCATTTTAGGTCAGTGGCTGGACGTACCGTATTCGTCGCATAACGGACGTCGTTCTTACGTCATTTTACGGTCAGTAGCTGTACGTACCATATTCGTCGCACAATGGACGTCGTGCTTACGTAAATTTTAGGTCAGGAACTGGACGTACCATATTTGTCGCACAATGGACGTCGTACTTACGTCCATTTTAGGTCAGTGGCTGGACGTACCGTATTCGTCACACAATGGATGTCGTACTTACGTCAATTTTAGGTCAGGAACTGGACGTACCATATTCGTCGCATAATGGACGTCGTACTTACGTCAATGGAAGGTCACTAGCTGGACGTACCGTATTCGTCGCATATTGGACGTCGTACTTACGTGAATTGAAAGTCAATAGCTGGACGTACCGTATTTGTCGCATATTAGACGTCGTACTTACGTCCATTTTAGGTCAGTGGCTGGACGTACCGTATTCGTCGCACAATGGACGTCGTACTTACGTCAATTGAAGGTCACTAGCTTGACGTACCGTATTCGTCGCATATTGGACGTCGAACTTACGTCAGTTTTAGGTCAGGAGCTGGACGTACCGTATTCGTCGCACAATGGACGTCGTACTTACGTCAATTGAAGGTCACTAGCTTGACGTACCGTATTCGTCGCATATTGGACGTCGAACTTACGTCAGTTTTAGGTCAGGAGCTGTACGTACCGTATTCGTCGCACAATGGACGTCGTACTTACGTTAATTGAAGGTTACTAGCTTGACGTACAGTATTCGTCGCATATTAAACGTCGTACTTACGTCAGTGTTAGGTCAGGAACTGGATGTACCATATTCGTCACACAATGGACGTCGTACTTACGTCAATTTTAGGTCAGGAACTGGACGTACCATATTTGTGACACAATGGACGTCGTACTAACGTCATTTGATGGTCACTAGCTTGACGTACCGTTTTCGTCGCATATTGGACGTCGTACTTACGTCAGTTACAGGTCAGGAGCTGGACGTACCATATTCGTCGCATATTGAACGACGTCCTTACGTCAATTTTAGGTCAGGAGCTGGACGTACCGTATTTTAAATTAATTTGGCAAGAAGTAAGGCCTTATTACATACAACACAAGTGAAGGAATAAATCTAAAAATTACAGATTTCCAGATGTTTGATGATGATTTGTTTTAAAATTTTTTGGCCGCAAAGATAACTTTGTTCTCCAAAGAAACGTCACAGTATTTATATGAAAATACAATGTTATTTCTAGCGCTGATAAAATAAATTTGGATTTTGTTTAAAAATAAAATTAAACTTTTGGTACGGAACCCTCAGTGCGCGAGCCCGACTCGCACTTAACCAGTTTTTTAAATTGTCACAATACAGCACCACCATAGGTAGGGATGCAACGATATATCGGAAAACCAATAAATATCGATATTTTTGGGTGTCGATATAAAGGGTTATTTTTAATTCACTGACATCCTCTTAACCCTGAATTCCTATCACTCAAACAAATGTTTTTTGTTTTACGACTTTTTAAAATGAAGCACTTTTTTCCCATACAAATACACAGAGTATCGTAAAAATAAAGGCAGAATCAAATTTTCAAAACGTTATTACACCAATAATATTAAGTTATGACAAAAGCCGTAAAACAAAAAACATTTGTTTAAGTGGTAGGAGTTTAGGGTTAAAAGGATGCTAGTGAATTACAAATAACCCTGTATATCGAAGATCCGCCGATACTGATATATCGATATCGAAAAAAGTCAATATTATCGAAATGAAATATCGAAAGGGCGCGCCCAAAATCGAAGGGTAAGTGCTGTTACTGGCAAATACTGAGCTGGTAATACCGACGCTCTAAAACAAAATGTGAATATGACGTTAACGATAAATTACTTTTAAGAAATTATAATATCGATGAATGCTTGATACAGCTAAAAGGACCTTTTTAAGCTTTTAGGGGGGTTCATTTAAACTTGACAAAAAAACTTAAAAATATCGGTAAAGTATCGATATATCGGCAATCTTGACCGGTATATCGATATGTAGATATCGACTCAAATCGATATATATCGATCGATATCGATATTTATGTACACCTTGCATCCCTAACCATAGGGCCCGGAATTTTGCGTGCGGCTATTGACAGACTGTAAGGAAAGAGAACAGCATTTTGTCGATATTATCGATATTTTCAGACTATTATCAATGCGGTTAATTTATCTAAATAAAATAACACTTGCAAGCAAATACCTATTTACAATAATTATAGAACCAGTTTAAGTGCAGAAAATCTTAAGAAGATTTATGGTAATTTATTACGAATAATTTATTAACAATGAAAAAGACTGAATACGAAATCGATAACTAACTATTGAATTAAGATTGTAAGTTTAATACATAATAATGTACGTATATTGCCTATTGTCTGCCTCTTTGATCAATTATAACTGAAGATACACATTGCCGAACAAAATCCCCTTCAAAAAATGTCCGAACTTTTTTATTTGTTTGCATAACAATTAAAATCATCACCTACACAGAAATTTGAACCTAGTCTTTACTTCATTACAGTCGAATTTCGGTTGACACTTGACAGCTAAACTTGACAATTTCACGCAACGTACTGAGAAAAAAGAAGGCCATTGGCGCTCATTTGGCTCGGACATTTTCGGACGCGCGACTGTGGATCTACAGTTATAATTGATCAAAGGTCTGCCTGGTTTTTTTTAATTGTTGTTATTATTTTTTTTTCTGTATTTTTTGGTGCTCAATAAAGGATATTTGTATTGTATTGTATTGTTTATTTTTGCTTGGAATATTATTTTAAACTACTTTATATTGGCTATGGTAAAAAGTAAAAACTGAAGGAATACCAAATAATATTTTTTCTTTTATTTCATCAATGGGTAGGCAAACAAGCCTCCTAACGTTAAGTTGTCTCAGAGGAATCTTTTCTCAAGTTATAAAATATAAAGGCATTCGTAATTATAGTGATTTCAATAAAGCAATTTAAACTGATTAAACTTTCCAAAATTTCGAACTTTTTTTCATCATTGACCTCTGAAAAGAGTACGTATCATCGGAAAGTTTGAAGTTTTATTTAATAAAAACATAAGTTAAAAAAAAAATTGAAATGTCGATAACATCGATTAAAAGCGGTGCTCTCTCCCTACAATCTGTCAAAAGCCGCACGCAAAATTCCGGGCTCTAACGGCTCGGCCACGACTACACGCGATCTGCGGCGCGTACCTACGCGCGCTCTATTCATTGCGTGTGCTGCCCTGCCAGGCAACTAAGCAGGCAACTAATACTGCGCGGCGAGCGTCTCGGGTGGTCTCGGCCGCACAATGAATACTTAGAGTAAACGCTCGCCGCGCCACAAATCACGCGTACTCGTGGCCGGAGCGTTAGTCCATTACTCCTATCAAGACTCCGTATAGATAGTGCAGCAGAGTAAATGTCGGTTTAGTGTGAACGAAAAAGTGAATATGTATGGAAATACAATAAACTGCGTAACGCGCGCTCACATTCGGCGGCCGACAGTCGGTTTGGTCTGAACACAGCCTTACGGGCTCGCGATGTAATGCAACTTGCACGATTATTGTTGCAAGTCTAAACCTCGCTTAAAGAACACTGAAAACTATAACCCAATTTATAAAAAAAATGCAAGTATATTAAAAAAACAAAAAAATATAATAGTGTCAAACTAAAATCTGCAATGCGGTTCCAATAAAGTTGAGGCTTAAAGGTCTATGAAAAAAGGCCATAAAAATAAAATTAAAAAAAACATCGCGTCCGTGATCGCGTCTCGGTCGCGTCACGTTCTTTCTCTTTCTTTCTCGGGATTCAAAATATTATAACGGCCACGAGTGACGGCAATTAGCTCGAAAGCCGCGTGATTGATGCTGCGCCATGGACTTAATACCTAACCAGGACTGAGAACTAACTTTTATTAGTCAATCAAAAGTGACCCATATTACCTAGCTATACAGTTTAATAATGGCAACTAGAGACAGCGGTCCGAGAGATTACGTACAATCTAGAGAAACTAGAGAATTGTGTCCCACTCGCACCAGTACTTGATCACCCTAATTAGAACGAGATGCAATTCTCTAGTTATTTATTTACGGCCTCACTTTTTTGTCGCAGTACTCAGTCCTGGTTAGGTATTAAGTCCATGTGCTGCGCTATATTATTATTTGATTCCTACCGTGCTGCCCTCTGTAACAATGGTGTCAGCCAGTCGACTCCCGAGTGTTGCCACTTGCCAGGTCTACTGTATTTACAGGAAACCTGTTTTTTTTAGCCTACGTCTACTATTCAACTGTTATTGACCCAAAATCTACTGTTTAGTTTAATGTTGTCTTTTAATTTATTGTTTATCCCAACTGCGTGAGAAGGATGGGTTTTGCACAAAAAAATAAATTTTAATTGGATTTCATTAATCGTGTTTCTGATTAATATAAGAAATACGAATGTGTTTCTTTGTTTGTTTACTTGCTCCGCTTTCACGCCTAAACTACTGAACCGATTTCCATGAAGTTTTGAATACATCATATTAGAAGTACATAATAAATAATAGGATAGTTTTTACCCCGGAAAAATCTATAGATCCTGCGGCTGCGCGATAGAAGAATTATTGGCAAATGAAGTCGCGGGCAATAGCTAGTAGTAGTATAAATGCAATAAAATAACCAATAAAAAGTTGGAAAAGCCTCGACATTGTCATTTCAAAGTTTATTATCTTAAAAACGGCTGAACCGCTTTTGATAAAACATTTGTCTAAGAACAACCGCTGAAAAAACCTGCTTTCCTACCAACCAACATATTGTAGTGATTTATTACCTCTCCAAAGGCCCTCTCAAGAAAAATTTTTTGTCTTGTAAGTAAATACCTGTAGGTATGTTAAAATAATGAGATAACTGTTCATGCAGAACACACACCATTACATTATTTAAAACTTCTGCTTCATTTGGTCTTTTACAATCCAATATTTCCAATACCATAAAAAATATTGTAAAAAGACTAGCTTTTGCCTGTAACTTCACTCAAATGAACAGCAGATGCCAGATTGTGTTTGTTTTGGAAACCTATTTATAGACATTTATCATTAGTAGGCAAGAATGCACAGCGGCGTGCAAACTAACAAGCATGCAAGAAAGCAAGTATGCAATCAAGCTAGCAAGCATGTCTTATAAGTTTACCTATGGGAATTAAGTATTTTTAAACCCGGACGCAAAAAAAGGAGGATGCTATAAGTTTGATGTTGGTCTGTGTATCGGTGTCTGTCTGTGGCATCTTACTTTTCTGAAGGATGGACTGACTTTGATTTTGATTTTCTTTTGTTTAAAAGCTGATTTAATAATAGTGTAAGATATATTAATACTCGAAATTAAAGATATAAATTCGTGAATAAAATATAATTTTCTTACATGACATAAATCAAAATCGATTGTTTAAAAACTTGCGCCAAAAACAGAGGCCATGGCTTCTGGCCATTCTGCCTCTACATCAGCCCCCCTCGGAGACCGATGCTCCAGAAAGGAATCGCGACGGACGACGAATACAACGTCCAGCGCGCGTAGTCTGCTCTGGAGCTGAAGGTGGAGGCAATACAGGTGCAGGATCGGCGGAAGGAGTAGTCAATATGGGTGGAGAAGCAACATCTAAAGGCCTTTCATCTACCATATAATAGGCCGGCTTAACCCTATCAATAGAAACAGTCACTTCCTTGCCGCCGATATCAAGTTTAATAGTTTTTGCGCCTCGTTCTATAATCTTGTATGGGCCAACGTAAGGAGGCTGTAATGATCTACGAGACATTCCTTCTCGCAAAAATACGTGTGTGGCGGTCTCGAGTCTCTTGGGAACATAAAATGTTCTGCTTTCAGAATTCCACGTAGTAGGTTTCGGTAACAATCTGGCCATATGGCTACGCAGACGCGATGTAAAGTCGGTAATATCCACAAAAGAATCGTTACTTGGCACGAAAAATTCTCCTGGCAGACGTAACGGCTCGCCATAAACTAATTCTGCCACAGACGACTGGAGATTTTCTTTCCATGCTGAACGAATACCGAGCAAAACTAGAGGAAGTACCTCTGTCCAATCCGAATTTTGATGGCACATAATGGCGGATTTCAACTGGCGATGCAGACGCTCCACAATCCCATTTGCTTCTGGATGATAAGCAGTAGTTGGAGAATGCCTGGCGCCAAGGATATTTGCTAGAGATTTAAACAACTGGCTTTCGAATTGACGTCCTCTATCTGTAGAAATTTGTACAGGGCAACCAAAACGAGACACCCACTCGGCAACAAAGGTTTTGGCAACCGTTTCTGCAGTAATGTCCTTAAGAGGATAAACTTCGGGCCATCTGGTAAATCTATCTATTACCGTGAGCCAATATTGAAAGCCGTTCGAAACCGGAAGAGGCCCGACTAGATCCATATGCACGTGTGCAAACCGTTGAGTAGGGGCAGTAAAAGCGGACAAGGGTGCCTTAACATGTCGAGTAATCTTACTGCGCTGGCAATGGAGACACTGTCTCGCCCACTCTCTGCAGTCTCGGCGCACGCCCGGCCACACAAAACGCTGAGCCACTAGCAGTGCTGACGTTGAAACGCCGGGATGGCTTAGGTTATGCAAGGTGTCAAATACTGTCTGCCGAAATTCGGGCGTAAGATATGGTCGGGGCAATTGGGTTGAAGTATCACAGATTACTACGGAGCTAAACCCCGGTACGTTTATCTTCTGTAATTTCAACGCAGTGCCATTACGAAGAAGTTCTTGTAGCTCATGATCTTGATCCTGAGAATGTGCAAGGGCAGTGTAGTCTAGAGGCACAGCAGTTATGGCTTCAGTACGAGAAAGCGTATCAGCAACAACATTGTGCTTTCCGGATATATGCCTGATGTCTGTACTGAACTGGCCAATGAAATCTAAATGCCTAAACTGACGTGGCGAGCAATTATCACGACGTGTGCTGAAGGCAGATGTAAGTGGCTTGTGATCGGTGTAGATAGTAAAAGCTCTGGCCTCTAACATAAATCTAAAATGTTTTATGGCATTATAAATAGCAAGAAGTTCCCGATCATAAGGACTATACTTTTGCTGTGCAGGATGTAACTTCTGAGAGTAAAATCCTAACGGCTCCCAACGATTACTGCTACGGCTTCTTTGCTGTAATACTGCACCGACAGCTGTGTCTGAAGCATCCGTAAATAAAGCAATTTCAGCTGAGGAATCAGGGTGTCCTAGTAAAGTAGCGTCAGCCAGGCTCTTTTTAGAGGTAACAAAAGCATCAAGTAGCTCTGCAGTCCAAGGTATTGGGGCTGATGGCTTGATTTTAGATCCCGAGAATAGCTGATGTAAAGGGGCTTGAACGTGCGCGGCGTGCCGTATAAAACGCCGATAAAAATTAAGCATCCCTAAGTAACGTCTAAGCTCTCGGTAAGTCCTGGGCTGAGGGAACTCTATAATAGCTTTGACTTTATCCGGAAGCGGTCTGCTGCCATAGCGATCTATGTGATATCCTAGAAATTTAACGCTGGTCTGCGCAAGAACACACTTAGCTGGGTTAATCAAAACGCCATATTTCGTGAATCGCTCAAAAACTTGGCTCAGGTGACTTTCATGCTCCTCATCCGAGCGAGAGGCGATCAAAACGTCATCCAAGTATGGAAAAGCGAATTCCAGGCCCCTGAGTACCTCATCCATGAACCGCTGGAAAGTCTGTCCTGCGTTTCTTAAGCCAAAACCCATGAATGGGAACTCGAATAGCCCAAATGGAGTCGTAATGGCTGTCTTCCCAATATCCTCAGCATAAACAGGAATTTGATTATATGCCTTTACCAAGTCCAGAGTTGTGAATATTTTACATCCAGATAGTTGATTGGCAAAATCTGCAATATGCCTTATAGGATAACGATCCGGTATTGTGCGATCATTCAAAGCACGATAGTCTCCACACGGGCGCCAACCATCTGTCTTCTTAGGTACTAAGTGAAGGGCTGAGCTCCAAGGACTATCTGACGGCCTCGCTATGCCATTGTCAATCATGTCTTGAAATTCTCGCTTGGCTATCAAAAGACGATCAGGAGCCAGACGACGAGGCTTACATGACACCGGAGGACCAGGAGAGGTTCGTATGTAATGAACCGTATTGTGTTTCACTCGTGCTTCATGGGGATTACATGCTGGACGCGTTATGTTCGGATATCGCTCCAATACATTATGAAAACGCGATGCTCCGAAAACGGCTCTAACTTGCGGATCAGAAGTATGCACAAGAGTTCCTTCAGTGCTGCGCGACGTTACACCATCAATAAGCCGGCGATTGCGGGTATCTACCAAAAGGTGGTAAAATGTTAGCAAATCCACGCCAATAATAGGCTTTGTGACGTTTGCCACTATAAATCGCCAGGTGATATCACGTTTAAGTCCAAAATCCAAATGAAGCTGAATCCACCCGTAAGTTTCGATTATAGTTCCATTGGCAGCGTACAGTTCATAATTTGTCCTTGCTCTGTGATCTGGTAATGCTTTAACAGGATAAACACATAAATCCGAGCCGGTATCAACAAGAAATTGTTGTTTACTTGACCGATCTGTCACAAAAAGACGAGTAGGGCGGCCAGAATAAGATGGGCAGAAGCTATCCGCCCCTAACGCCTGCCCGTCGCATTTCCCGCCGTCGAAACGTTTTTCCATGCACAAGGCGGAATGCATTTTGAAGCTCGGTCTTTGAAGCAGCGATGGTACCAGCACAGTTTGGTATCAGCACCACCAAAACGATGGTCGATGCGGGTTTTCTTCATGGCATCACGACGTTGCCGCAGCCCGTCCACTGATAGCTCTGCAACTTGCTGCGATAGATCATCGAAACGTCTTACTAATTCTTCTAACGTATCAGATGACGTTGACGGATTATGCGCCGGCGGGACTGTGGAAGTTACTTGACTTGACATGGGCTGCGTCGATACTTCATTTACCTTATCCGCCAATTCAGCCAAAGTATCCAAATCCATATTAGACGGTTGAGTTGCAATAAATGCCTGGACTGGCGCCGGCAGGCGTGAAGACCACAGGAACAATAACATTTCGTCTGTCATGGCTGATCTTCCGAGACTACGCATGTGGCGCAAAAGCTGTGAAGGCTTGCGATCGCCCAACTCTTTATATTTGACGACTTGACGGAGACAATCCTTGTTAGATGGCGTTAATCTAGATATCAGTGTCTCTTTTATTTTCTCGTACTTTCCATCCGCAGGAGGCTTGTTTACTACATCGTCCACTTGAATCAAATACTTCTGTTCTAATTGCGAGATGACATGGTAGAACTTGGTGCTGTCCGCAGTAATTCCAGCAATAGCGAATTGCGCCTCCAGTTGGACGAACCACAAGTCGGCTCGCTCCGGCCAGAACGGCGGTACGCGTACTGATACTCGGCATGCACTTTTCGATGATTCGCCGTCGTTGCCCATGTTCAAAGTTCATATAAATCGAACCAGCGAAACGATAATATGATAATTCTAATTCACGTCGGGGTCACCAGTGTAAGATATATTAATACTCGAAATTAAAGATATAAATTCGTGAATAAAATATAATTTTCTTACATGACATAAATCAAAATCGATTGTTTAAAAACTTGCGCCAAAAACAGAGGCCATGGCTTCTGGCCATTCTGCCTCTACAATAGTAAAATAAGCTATTACTAATGCTATTGATTTGAAATTTGGTGATGGTTTTGATTGCAGTCAAAAGATGCTGAAAACAAAAGCAACTTAATTAATGCAACTCTAGTTGCAGAAGCATGTCAGTCGATAATGAACTTTTTGCATGTGACTGATCTTTATTAATATATTTTTGCAGATTTAAAACAAGATAATCATTTGACCCCAAGGAAACAATGTGAGTACTTATGATTGACTAACACTCATTTTTACAAGCTTTATTTTATTAACTTGAGGTTGGGGACTTTGTATTTTTTTTATTTTACATGGTTAGTATTTATTTTACTTCTATTGTATAGAACACATCAAAATAGACATAAAATTGCTATACTCTGACCCTTGAAATAAAGTTCATTACTTTTTCCCTAAGCCTTTGTATGGAAACTTTTTACCGATGAAACTTAAGTGGCTCTTATAGTCTTTTAATCTATCTATATGGTGAAATGGAACTGTTGATGAAGCACACCAGGAGGACTAAATAAATATATATAGATTTTTTGGATGCAATTCCTCATCCGAATTATTTATGAATTTGTTGCCCATTACAGATATTCCAGATCCCAGCCTCGACCATCTTGAAACAGTTGACAACAATATTTCTGCTGACAAACCACCACCAGCAGCACATCGAGAAAGTAAGCTATCATACCTATTTCTTTTTCACATTTGGCTATTACTAAGACTTCTCTGTCCGTCTGTCTGTCACCAGGCTGTATCTCATGAACCTAGACTAGACATAGAAATAGCTAGACAGTTGAAATTTTCACAGATGATGTATTTCGGTTGCCGCTATAACAACAAATACTAAAAAATGGAATAAAATAAATATTTAAGGGGGCTCCCATACAACAAACATGATTTTTTTGCACGTTTTTGCTCGATATTGATAACGGCAACAGGTAGACACTTGAAATATTCACAGAATATTTAATTGTATATTGACTTTAAAAATAAATCATTAAATTAAAATTAAAAAAATATTTAAGGGGGGCTCTCATACAACAAACGTGATTTTTATAGTACGGAACCCTTCGTGCGCGAGTCCGACTCGCACTTGGCCTTTGGCGTCGAACCTTTGCCTGATAATTTTAGTTAACCCAATTAAAAACAAAACTTACGCATGCGCATTACGGACGCGCCATTTTTGTATAAAAATGCGTTGTTTTGTGTTATTAATTACCTATTTTCTTACAAATGTATTGAAAAACGTCGTACGATACGCGGTTAGCAAGGTTTTACAAACTCGTGACGTTGAAAACCCTTGCCTGGTTTATCACTCGTCAACTCATTTGTAGAAACTTACTTACCAACCTCGTATCACAAATAAAAATAACCATTTTAATTGCCTATCATTAATTGTATTAACAGTAATTTCTAATTTTACAGCATTCGAAGACAAAGTTGTATCTCTTCTTTGTCATATTAAAAAACAGAATGATGATATATTAAGAATTTTAAACGAAAAAGAGTGCCCAGGAGTGCTGAATGATGATTATAAATTTCCATTGAAATCAACAGAAAATTTAAACCAGTGTGAGTTGTTACTAAAAGACAATGAAAAACGTGTCAATTTGGTAAGTTAAGTTATTAATTTAAATGTTTTAAAAAAAATATTGTTACATTAAATTAAACCTTAAAAAATTTTGAAAAATCAAATTCTTCAAGGAACTATTTTAATTAATTATACTGCTGTAACTATAACACACTGAAAACCGGCCAAGTGCGTGTCGGACCACGCGCAGTGTAGGGTTCAGTACTCAACCCGATTATTACCCACCCGATATCCATTAAATTTTGTACGCCACCTGGAAAGACATACATACAAGATTATCCTAAATAAAATGATTTTTCAAAATTTTATTTTCCCTTAATTTTTTGTGGTGTATACCATATACTATATATGTGTTCCATATATTCATCTTTGCTCACTTATTAATAGTTCTATTTTTATAGATTGAATACTTGAAAAGAATTGGAGGCCGAGACTTGTCATTTAAAGTGTCAAGAGTTCTTAAATATCTTTTAACTGATGGTTTTGCTGCGGAATTTAATTATTACGGAAAACGCACAAATAAGAAACCTTTCTCGCAACTGATGCTTTGTGCTGCTGTTATTGGTATGTACAATATTTTTATTACTTCCATATGAACTGAGAGCTGTTTCATCACACTTGCTCGTAAGTAATGCGTAACCTGCAACAAAGGTTATACGCGCGATTCGCGGTTAAGTGTAGAGCAGGAATTAGTTACATTTTTTTTGCACTTCCTGGCAAGTGTGATGAAAAACGTAGTATTGTTACACGAGCGATGATGATGATGATGATGTATGGGGACGCCTTGCTGAGTCAGGCGGGCTGTCGACCGTTTTACACAGTCATTCAGCCCAATTCCCCGTGGTTGGAGCCGACGGTTACTGTCCCAGCAGCGCTCCCACACAGCATCTCTCCTCGAATCTTCGCGTTCTCCTGCTGAACATAAGGACATCTTTGAGACTGACATCCTTTAGCTCCTCCTCCCTCAGCTCGTCACTCCCGAATACATCACGCCTCGCTGCCGCATACATGACGCACTCGGCTAGGATGTGCTCACTCGTTTCCTCCTTCCCACAATGTAGACAGGAGGGGTCAATTTTTATACCTATTACGCTTAAGTGCCTATTTGACATGTTATGGCCAGTAATTATGCCAGTTATAGTTCTTAAGCTACTCTTACCTAGATTTAGGAGATACCTAGTTCTTCTGTGGTTGATACCATCCAGCATCATCTTCGATTGTCTGCACCCTACAGCCTGTTTCCACTCACTGTTTGCTTCCTGTTCCTTCATTCTATCTATTACCCCCTTGGTGACTTCTGCAGATATTGGAAGTACCGGTTCAGGACCTATGAATCCCGTATCCGCTCCCTCTCTTTGCTAGCTCGTCAGCCTTCTCATTACCTATCACTCCCTGATGTCCTGGGACCCAGGCCACCGTAACCTTCGTACCCTCCCCTAGTCTATTAAGTGCATCTCTACACTCTCTTACCAAAGAGGAGTTAACTGTCGGCTTGTTTAATGCCTTTAGAGCTGCTTGACTATCAGAGTAAATCACCACTGTTCCTACACCTCGATAGTCACTCAGTTTCGCTTGTATAATCTGAGCGCACTTCAACACTGCGCACACTTCAGCCTGAAACACACTGGCATATCTGCCTAATAGTATTGTTTTAATAAGTTAATTAAAATCACTTTTATAGATTTTATGTGTTTAATTTATACAAAAGGAAGCCAATTTACAATGCTGGGCCTTGCGACGCCATGAGCTCCGGCAGGTCTGTATTTTATAAAAAAGTCAGTCCAAAAAAGGCAAAGGCATATTGGCCATTATGCCAACACGCTGTCTTTTTTATAAAATACAAGTAATGTCAACTTATCCTATAAAAACTTAAAAATCACTAAGTAATGTAATCACAACTTTGTACAGAGAATTCTGTACCGCAATTGATAAAAAAATCCTAATTCACAAAGTTTGAGAAACACTGTAATTTAAAAAAAATGATAAGCATATTAATAATAAAACAAAGTTCTTATATTTGTCAGCATGTTATGTTATCTAAAAACAAGGAAGATTATATTTTACTCAAAACTACACCTACAATTCTTTTTTTAAGAAAAATAAAGAGAAACTTACAAATTAACTTATATATAGTCTTTAAGATAGTAAGGCTTCTTTATTTCTCTCCTAGGTCTGCTATCTTTAGCATCAGAAATAGGTAAATTACCGACAGGTGTATTTGTCAATGAAGTTGGGGGTTTAAGAGAGGAAGTTTGGCCCTGTGTTTCAGGTAAGTTTAAAGTAATATCTATACCGTTAGGAGAGGAACAAACAAGACTTTTTGGTGTATTTTCCAAAATACTAATGTCATTGTCTTGGTCATTGTTAGTGGAAATTAATTTATTTTGCTGTGGGTTTGTGTCAATACTGTGATGTGGATGTGATCCTATGTCAGATGGGTTCCCTGAGCTCTGCAAACGAGGACGGATATGAATAAGATCCCGTCTGTATGTTGTATCATTAACATCAACTAGATATGATCGATCTGAAAGCACATCTGTAACTATTCCAGGTGTCCACTTTTTATTTATAGATGGATTCATTTGCACTGACACGGCCTGACCTATTTCAAGCGTGGTTGCTTTTCTGGCTCTTTTGTCATGTGCATATTTCACCTTTTCCCTTTTTTTTTTAATGTCTTCAGGAACATTATTTACAACATTTGGTTTTAATAATGTTTCGATAGTAGGCAAGAAACCTCTTGTTCTCCGTGAAAATAATCTCTGAGCTGGACTTGAATTTAATTTATTAGGAGTATTTCTGAGACATAGCAGGCTGAACCAGAAATCTTCTCCATTTTCTGTAGATTTCTGGAGTAATTTTTTAGCTATTTTCACAGTAGATTCTGCTTTGCCATTTCCTTGTGGATGATTGGGCGATGAAACAACTTGTGTGAAGTTCCATTCTAGGGCAAAAGCTGAAAAATCTTGGTTAACAAAGTTTGTTCCGCCGTCTGTGATTACTTTTTCTGGAATGCCATGTCGCGAAAATATCTTTTTGCATGTCTCAATTACCGGTTTTGATGATAAATCTTTTAATTCTTCTGTTTCAAAGAAATCGGAATAATGATCAACTACTACTAAATATTTTCTTTGTTTTCCTTTAAGAGTGAAAAAGAAAACATCCATTGACACTATTTGAAATGGGTATTCAGGTATATTGTGACTTTGCATGGTAAACTTTTGCTGACTTGGTTGGTATTTATTGCATGTTGGACAACACTGAACCATTTCTTTAATGTCTTTGGACATTGATGGCCAATATATAGCATCTCTAGCTAGTTTTAATGTATTTTCAATTCCTGAATGTGCTCTGTGTAGTTTTTTTAACATATCTCCCCTTAAACCTTCCGGTATCAGTATAGCTTGATTTTTTAGTATCAGCTCTTGATAGACAGTTAGATCACTTTGAATGCTACAGTATGGTTTAAGGGCATCTGGTATATCCCTTATGTACTTTGGCCAGCCATGCTGAATAAAGTCTTTAAGAACCATAAACGAGTTGTCCTTTGACGATGCAATCGCAATTTCTTTGATGCAGTTATCAGAGATAGGTAAATTATTTAAAGGATTAACTTTTTCAATTATTTCAAATATTTTTAGGTTTTTTGACTTATCAACATCTTGACATTCTAGGTAAAATCGAGACAAAGCATCTGCCATGATATTTTCTTTTCCTGATACAAATTGCAATTCTAGGCTGTACCTTTGCAATGTCAATAGCATGGACTGTAGCCTTTTTGGAGCATGAAGAAGTGGTTTTTTAAATATGTTAAGAAGTGGTTTATGGTCTGTTTTAATAATTGTTTTAGTATTACCTATAATCAGCTGATCAAACCTTGTACAAGCAAAAACCACAGCCAGAAGCTCCTTCTCGATTTGTGCGTATTTTTTCTCAGTCGGAGTGAGGCACCGTGAGGCATAGGCAACTGGTTGGTTCTGCTGGAACAAAGCCACTCCCAAAGCTCCTTCGCTGGAATCACATTCAACAACAAGTGCTTCATTTTTGTCATAATATTTTAATGTTTTTAGATCACTGATTGCACACTTGAGTGTATCAAACTCTTTTTGTGTTTTATGGTCCCATATCCATTCAGTTTTATCGTGAGTTAACTGTCTCAGGAATGTGGATTCTGCACTTAAATTGGGAATGAATCTACTGAGATATGTGACTACACCAAGAAACCTTTGTAATTCTTTTTTGTTCTTTGGTACTGGTATATTTGAAATGGATTTAATTTTGGATGGATCTGCTTGAAGACCTTTATTAGTGAAAATATGGCCATAATATTTTACTGTTGTTTGTAAAAGCTTAGTTTTAGATTTATTCAGTTTACAATTATATTTGACTAGTCTACTCAAGAGGCATTCGAGGTTTTTATTATGATGCACAATGGCTTCGGACATTGTATCACCCACTCCATATACTAACAAGTCGTCAACTAGCGCCTCAACACCCGTTAGACCTTGTATGATCTCATTCATTTTTATTTGAAAATAATCAGGAGATGAAGATATGCCAAAGGGGAGAACATTCCAGCGGTATTTACCGAATGGTGTCCAAAAAGTGGTGAATTTGCTGCTGTTTTCAGACAGATTCAAATGCCAAAAACCTTTCTTTACATCAAATGTAGAAAATATCTTCGCCTTACCCAATTGAGGTAGAATTTCCTCTACTGTAGTAAACTGATGGTTTGGTCGTTTTATAGCCTTGTTTAATGGGATTGGGTCTAAACATATTCTATAATTATCTTTTTTTTTTATAATTAAAATATTGCTTACCCAATCAGTGTGATTGTCTTCTTTTGTTATGATGCCCTCTGCTTCTAACTTCTTTAATTCTTCTTTCAGGACTGGCCATAGAGCTATGGGAACACGACGAGCTTTCTGGACAACCGGTGTTACTTTTTCATCAATTTCGAGATTGATCTCGCCTGAGAAACTACCTCGACCTTCAAACACCGAGCTGTACTTGTTTAGTATGTTATGTGTTTCCTGTGAATAATTACATCGAACCTCTTTGCAGAACTCAACGAGGCCCATCTGTGTGCAGGCTGTACATGACAAAAGTGGAATGTGTGTGTTATGAACAACTTGAAATGTAACCATGTATTTAGATTTGACACCAGAAATGTTTGTTTTTAGAGTTATATCCATCTCTCCATGAACCATGACATTATTTCCTCCAAAACCAAACAATGTTTTTTTTGACAGTCTCATTTTTTCTTGCACATATTTTTTACCAAACATTTTTTCCGCATTTTGTAGACCGATTAAACATGTATCCGCTGCAGTGTCCATTAGACATGTAGTTGTTTTCCATTCTTTATTGACTCTGTATTGTAAGTTGCACTCTGCTAAATTCTTGTTTTTATTTGTAATTATTTTATTGATGAAATATTCTGCGTCCGAATCACTGTCTTGACTGTTATTGTCTTCATTAATCTTATTATCTTTTACTTCTTTTACCACTTTCTTTTTCTTGCAAACCTTTTCTAAGTGGTTTCTACCTTTACAGTTGCTGCAGACAGTACCCCAGGCTGGACAGTTTTCCTTCTTGAAGATGTGATTGTTTCCACAGAAACGACATTTACCATGTTTTTTACCTTTTTCTTGAATTTTTTTAATATTATCTGCTGGTGCAGTAAATTCCTTGATCTGTTTTTCTGTTGCCTCTGCTGCACGACATACGTTGATTGCTTCTTTTAATGTTAGGTTATCTTTTTTTAGGAGCTCTTTTTTAAGTCCCATGTCTCTGATACCTAGGACAATTTTGTCACGCAACATTTCCTCTGCAAAATTAGTATTGTACTCACACTCCTCTATTAGTTTGTTTAAGTCGGTATAAAATATATCAAACGGTTCATATTGGCTTTGATTTCTTCCTAAGAACAAATACCTGTTGTATATTATATTTTTCTTTGGAACCATTTTTGTTTTCATGACGTTTAGTATATCTGTGCATGTTTTTGTTTCTTTATCGGAGTCTGAGAAACCAAAATTGCTATATTTCTTCAAGGCTTCATCGCCGACCGCGCTGAATAGTATGCTGACCTTTCTTGGTTCGTCTTCCGGCGACCACGTATTTATTTGTGTCGCGCGGCAATAGTTTTTCCATGCTGAATAGAAAGATTTGAAAGCATCTTCCGGATCTTTATTAGTGTCGATCGGCGATGGCCAAGGTACGCTTATGCTCTGTGAGGACGTCGGCTTGGGTTCTGAAAGCCTAGCGATCTGTTCCTGCATAGACTTTAGTAGCACCGTTTGTTGCTGGACGACATCTGCTAGCGCTGCCATCTTGGTAACTACTCAAGCTGCCACCATGTTTTAATAAGTTAATTAAAATCACTTTTATAGATTTTATGTGTTTAATTTATACAAAAGGAAGCCAATTTACAATGCTGGGCCTTGCGACGCCATGAGCTCCGGCAGGTCTGTATTTTATAAAAAAGTCAGTCCAAAAAAGGCAAAGGCATATTGGCCATTATGCCAACAAGTATAGCCTCTCGAACATTCATCTTGGGTATTGTTATGCCTGCTCCAGCAAGTTGAGACGTCTTCTTCCTTGATCCATCCGTAAAACAAATTGTAGGCGGATGCTCAAGGTCAAATTTCCAACTATCTCTCTCTCCTATATGGATTCTGTATTTCTTGTCAAAAACCCTCTGTTTCTTAATTAGGTCGTTATTCTGTGCCAGCCATTCCCAGCTTCAATAACGCCTCCTTTTGTATAAGTGCATGTTTCTTGTCAGTGAAGTTTCCTCTCCACTCCTCACATGCCCTCATTCTAAACCATTGTTCCATGGCCCTCTTCTCTACTTCCAAATGAAGTGTCTTTAGTCCTAACATGACTTCCATTGCATGCGTTGGGGTTATTCTCATTGCCCCCATTATCATCAGGCATGCCAGTCTTTGAACTTTATTCAGCTCCTTTTGATACTCCCTAATACAGGCCCTATGCCACCATATCACAGCTCCATACAGCAGCCATAGTAATATGACCGCCTTGTCATCTTCTGAGCATCCTCGAGATCCATCTTCCTATGATCTGACTGATTCCTTCTCTCACTAAACTTTCTTCAACCGCAGTATACGTTGCTTTATCGAATGCCCCCTCTACATCGAAGAAGCATCCTAGCATGTATTGCTTGGCCTCCAGGGCTCTTTCCACTCTCACCGTTAAGTAGTGCAGAGCCGTCTCCGTTGACTTCCCTGCTAAATAGGCATGTTGATTACCATGTAGCGGTCTGTCACTGCTTTCTATTCCTTTACACGAGCGATACAGCAATCCCTGGGCTTTGCCGGGGGTTTTAAATATCCCTATGTTTGAATTTGCTTATCTACCGCCCTTGCAACATAAATAGCTATTATTGCATCCGCTGATAGTGTATTAAAAGAAGGTACAGGTCGATTCACACGAGATGGCACGAATGGATTGAATGAGTGAATGAAAGTAATTGTGTGTTACCTACCTATTTGAATACACTTCACACAGATGTAAAAATTACATGCATCAATAATTTTCCTACCAAAAATGTCTAGTGTCCGACCGAAAGTTTGGTTTCTCAGTTCTCCCCATAATAATGGTACTGCTGTTTAAATAGTAAATATGGTATTTTCTTTTACAGAAGCGATTAAAATCTCAACTCCGACGACTACGGAGAAGGACATTGAAGACTGCATCAAGGTCTGGCTAAAACACGCACCCGAGAGGGAAAAAAAGAGATTATCCCGTCCGACGACCCAGTGCGATTAGGTTTTTTTTTTTCAACAGTCAATAATTATAACATAGTTTTCTTTTTTCAACAGTCAATTATTTTGACTTATTGGGTTTGACCACTCATCCCTGTGCAGGTCTAGGACGCGTCAGTGGTTAAATCGGTCTTGAGATGTCTGAAAGGAAACGGAAAACTCGTCTTGAGGTTGGTCGGCGTCAAATGTTGCGAAGGCTTAAAGAGGATAAGGATAGTTTTTTAAAAGAAATACATAACAGCACTTGTAATCCATGCATCTCATTACAAACTATTGATAATTCACCATCTGCATCAAGCCACAGTTTTAAGGCTCCAATATCAACAACAACTTTATCAGATTTGACAGCCATGACTGTTTCTAATGGAAACAGCACTAAAAGTGATAGCCAATGTGATGTCTTAGTTGCCCCTGAGGTTGAACTGGAATTATCTGGTGATCAAGTAACACCACCCGTAGTACAAAATCTTTCCTCTGAAATTATTCATGATTTGCCGTCTCAATTAAGGCACTGGGCCACTGTGCAACATAGTATCCCACACAATGCCATTGATAGTCTTTTAAAAATTATTTCTCCATTTTGTCCCAATTTACCAAAGGATAGCAGAACTTTGTTGAAAACCCCAATGCATTTAAATACAACTTTGTTAGACTCTGGTGAAATACTACATTTAGGTCTTTTAAACCAATTAAAAAATCAAATTGAATTATTAAAGAAAAATAATTTAAAAGAAATACCTTTATCTTTCAATGTGGATGGCCTGCCCCTGTTCAAAAGTACCAACACGCAGCTATGGCCTATTTTAGCACTAATCAAAAATTGTACTGGTACAAAGCCGTTTGCAATAACATTGTTCAGTGGGCACACAAAACCTACACCTTTATGTCGATTTTTGGAACCATTTGTTTCAGAACTGGATATGCTACTTAAGAATGGGTTTGATTTTGAAGGAATACATTATGTTGTAAAGGTGCACAGTTTTATCTGTGATGCGCCAGCAAAAGCTTTTATTAAATGTACGAAATCCCACGGTGGCTATTCGAGTTGTGATAAATGTGTTGAACCAGGAGAGTATGTCCTAGGTAGAGTCATTTATAAAAGCATCACTGCAAGTAAAAGGACAAATACACAGTTTCGCACACAATCTGATGAGGAACATCACGTAGGCGTTACGCCACTAGTGAATCTTCCAATAGATTTAGTTAAAATATTTCCAATTGATTACATGCATGCGGTCTGTCTGGGTGTCATGAGAAAATTGTTGAATATATGGGTGGGTGGTAACTTATCAGTTCGTATTCCCAGTCGTTCAGTAAATATGATAACTGAAAAATTACTTTACTGTGCTGAATTTATACCAATTGAATTTAATAGACGCCCACGGGGGTTGAATGAACTTTCTCGCTGGAAAGCTACAGAATTTCGGACGTTTCTTTTATATACTGGACCAATTGTGTTGAAAGATGTCCTTCCAAAGTCTGTTTTTAAAAACTTCTTATTATTTCACTGTGCCATTACCATTCTTTGTTCAACCAAACACATTGAAAAAATTGGAACAACATTAGCGAACGAATTGTTAACAATGTTTATAAATCATTCCAAAACTGTGTATGGCATACAATTTTTAATATATAATGTGCATATGCTATGCCACATTTGTGATGATGTAGAACTATATGGTGCTTTAGATAATTATTCAGCCTTCCCGTTCGAAAATTATCTAGGTGCATTGAAACGTCTGGTTAGGTCGCCTAATAAGCCTTTGCAACAAATAGCGAAACGATTAAGAGAAATTGAATTAGTTACGAAAAATTATTCTGCAGATGTTGAAACATCTGTCTTTTACTGTAACAGATCCGGGCCAGTTCCTATCAGTAACAATAAATACGAATGCTTTAAAAAACTGTTTTACAAAGGTTTTTCATTGTACGTATATGAACATCGCAAAAAAGATTGTTACTGTTATGTAAATCACAAAGTTTTTGAAATACACAATATCTTAAAATGTATTTCAAATAACAAAGAGTCTGTGTTCCTTTATGGCAAAGAATTTATTAATTATGATTCCTATTATACTTACCCATATGATTCTAAAGTTAATAGTGTTTATATTGTTTCAAATCTCTCTGACTTTAATATAATTCCATTAGAAGATTTTGTAAGTAAATGTATTATGATTCCTAACGAAAGCAATAATGCATTTATTTGTTTTCCAATGCTCAATGCGTAATGTGGATGATTAATATAATAATCTTAGTTATAGAATCCACTTGAGAGCTTATCTTTCAAACAATGGTGATTATTCTATTCTATTATAAAAAGTTGGGGATAGGTTTTCACTATCCACACTATTCCATAGTTACTATTCTGCTAGTAGTGTTCTGATGAATATCTGTTGAAAGCCATAAGTTTGATATTAGTAAATACGACACGGTGATGGGTTTAGCTCAGTTTGGAGCTTTCGTCTTGTCTTCCGACTGGTAAACGCCATTGGTGAAGCTGGTGGTAGGGTCTCGTGCAAGGCCCGTCCGGGTGGCTACCACCGTCTTACTCACTAATCCAACCGCTAGGCCGCAGCGCTTCTACCGCTGTGACCCCGGTGGAGAGTAAGATAGCCGGTTCATAACTAGCACCAGAGGCGTCACATCTGTGTCCTCGAAGCAGGCAGAGCACTGGTCATTCCTTATTTATAAATGGTATGCATGCAGTGGCGTTAAACCTCACTTTTAATTTTGAGAATTTTGTGTCTGACTGTCTTCATCAAATCTTAGTTTTCCTATGGTGCTCTAGCCACCGGGTAGGGTAAGCTATCTGAAACATTAAAAACGTTTCACCATTTTCTCATTTCAAGTTTTTTTCGTTTGTCCGAAAGCATTTTTCTGTATTTCAGGATTTTTATAAAAACAAACCTAACCTATCCTACTAAGGGTTCTACACGATGGTCCTGAAATAAATCCTGAATAATTTACAGTACCAGAGATGTTGCGGATACCGATTTTTTCACATCCGTGGATGTGAATGCGGATTAATGAAGGCTCACATCCGCAGATGCGGATGCGAGTTCAGGTATATAAAAAAACCATCAAATATTAATTTTTAGTCGTTTTTATTAAAAAATAAATAAACTTTTGATATTTGAACGTATAATTTCTGCGTGACGTGGTGGAATGGAATCCATTTTATTGCAATACTTGCAATTGAGTAACTTAAGTTTTCGGAAGTGCTCAATATTATATTTTTTGTTGTTATAGTTAGGAAGCCCATGATGCTAAATGTGGATTTACTCGAGCGTCGCGGAAACCTATTAGATTAGATGATAAGAAGAATATAAGGTCTTATAAAGTTATCACTTTTAGCGGTGGGGGAAGCGTCTACAGATTTTCAAAGTTGTAAAAAAAAACAGTGACATCGACATACTCAAGCGTGTCAGATATTGATATTTTTCATGCGCCAACATGTCACTGATATACGAAATATGTATTAATCTGACGATTTGCGTGGTGGGTGTGGCTATGCGGAAGGGGCGAAAACCAAAAAAAAATAGATTTACTCGAGCGCGTCAGATTATCAGAGGGGATGTTCAGTAAGCCCTACAGAGTACAGATGCTCCAATTTCTTAATCTGAGGATTTGGAAGTGACGCAAGGTACAACGAATTTATGAAAATGTAAAAAAAAAGCGCCGACGCACTCGACGACGCGCCCTTGACGCGCCCGCTTCTCGCGCTTATAAGTAGTTATTTCTTTCTGCGTGTGTGCGTGCGTTGCTTGTTTCTGTACTTACTACTTAGTGACTAGTTTGATAAAACCATTGAGCTAATACTACTGATAAAACACGCTTTTATCAGCTTCATTTCCGTTCGGTTTTGTATTTTGATCATGTACAGCATTGTTCAGTTTTTGGAGAAGGATGGTGGGACAGTGTCAATTGTACAAAATAAGTGGCTCACGCCTCGGCGTTGCGAAGTTTATTGGCCGCCCGTGAAAGACGGTAAAGCTTTTGACCGTCTCCTTGCGCAAATGCGGATTCACCAGACACGAGAAATTGTACGGCGTCCAACGGTTGTTCTTGGAAACAGTAGGTACCTAACTTATGTCAGGCCGGGAGATTCAAAAAACTAGCTCCGCATTGATTTTTGCGGATGGATTGGTTGATGCGGAAGTTCCGCGGTTGTGGATGCGAATATCCGCAACATCACTGATTCGGACAAACAAAAAAAAGGTCAAAAGAAGCGAAGGTAACGTTTTTAGTGTTTCAGAGAGGTTCCCACCGGGTAGGAGTTAGTGTCAGGGGGATAGTTGGTTAGGGACGACCCTAAAAATAGAGGTACGCGAATCAGTTTCCTTTACTGTACTTGCGATGGCACTAAGATTATAACTGTAGCACGTGGACATTATACACCGTTTGCCTGAACGATCCGACAAAAATTAACCATGCGTTCCTGAGGCCGTATGGAGTAATAAATGTTTAAGAGAACCTTGGTCGTATTATGCTCTTTAACTTTTTTATTTTTTCATTCAAATTAATACATAATGTTTGCACCTCCGCTTCTTTCATAGCAACTTTTTTTCATAAAGATGGGAATATCTCAAAAACTAAGCATAATTCGACCTAGGATTAGATGACATTTATTACTCCATATGACCTCAGGAATGCGTGGTGAAAATTTGTCGGATTGCTCGGGCACACCCTGTCTAAGAAATAATAATAGGTAAGTATAACAGAATTGAATTGAATTAATTTGTATGTATTTTTTTGACAAAAGGATATCATTTTGTGATAATAGCTTAGTTTATTAAGTAACATTTAGATTGTCTTAGATACCTACCAAGTTTAATTACATAGTGCCATAATAATTTCATTACAAGACAACTTGTTACTATAATTTAAATTTTTGAGACTGCCGGCCGTAGTTTTAAGTTCATGTAAAATTTAAAATGTCAAAGTGTTTAGTTATTTAAGTTAGATAAAATATTACTATGGTTATGCCCTACCAGGGTGCATATTAAGAGGATACGATGCGCACCATATCTCCATACAAACGTAGTCCCCTGTTTCCTCCCTGGATAAATGGCTTTAGAGCAAAATTTTTTTACTGTGTAATCTGTATCTACCACAGCTATGCCCCTATGTTTCGTTTTTTTCCATATTTCAATTAACATAAGAAATATGAGCTTTCAAAAACTGAAAAAATTACCCAATTTCAACGTCATTTTCAGACACACATCAGAAAAGAATCCCTCATATAAACAAAAAAAGGAAAACATAAGGGCATAGCTAAATCTGTCCTCTAATTATTTTTGAAAAAAATAATTTTATTGGTCCAGTTTTAACGCCGTAACCAAATCTTAATTTTTGTTAACTGTTCAATGACAATATAGAATAGTTTTTTTTAATATTATGTTCTTGTTTTTTTGTGAAGTCCCTATATATAGCATCCTGAGCGGGAGCTACAGCCTCAAGGCTGTAACTTCAGACGTCATTAGCGGGTACCAGATACGTCCGCTTAAAATGACGTTAGTATTACGTTAAAATGCCGTTCCTGAAGACGTCTTGAGGACGAAACTTATGACGTCATTAGAGGGTACTAGACACGTCCTCCTAAAATGACGTTAATATTACGTTAAAATGCCAGTCCTGCTGACGTCTCTAGGACGAAACTTATGACGTCATTAGAGGGTACTAGACACGTCCTCCTAAAATGACGTCAATGTTACGTTAAAATGCCGTTCCTGAAGACGTCTCTAGGACTAAACTTATGACGTCATTAGAGGGTACTAGACACGTCCACCTAAAATGACGTTAATATTACGTTAAAATGCCAGTCCTGCTGACGTCTCTAGGACGAAACTTATGACGTCATTAGAGGGTACTAGACTCATCCTCCTAAAATGACGTTAATATTACGTTAAAATGCCGTTCCTGAAGACGTCTTGAGGACAAAACTTATGACGTCATTAGAGGGTACTAGACACGTCCTCCTAAAATGACGTTAATATTACGTTAAAATGCCAGTCCTGCTGACGTCTCTAGGACGAAACTTATGACGTCATTAGAGGGTACTAGACACGTCCTCCTAAAATGACGTCAATGTTACGTTAAAATGCCGTTCCTGAAGACGTCTCTAGGACGAAACTTATGACGTCATTAGAGGGTACTAGACACGTCCTCCTAAAATGACGTTGATATTACGTTAAAATGCCAGTTCTGCTCACGTCTCTAGGACGAAACTTATGACGTCATTAGAGGGTACTAGATACGTCCTCTTAAAATGACGTCAATATTACGTTAAAATGCCGTTCCTGAAGACGTCTCTAGGACGAAACTTATGACGTCATTAAAGGGGATTAGACACGTCCTCCTAAAATGACGTTAATATTACGTTAATTTCACTTCCTGAAAATGCCTTGGATTGACGTTGAAATTGGGTTAAAATTAACCTTCAGAAGACGTCACTATAGTCTCTTAATATGACGTCTTCAGGCTGTGACATGTGGACGTCCTCTCAAGGATAAAATGACGTCTGTGTTTGACGTCATTTACGTCAAAAAAGACTTAAAAAAGACGTCACTGATCCGTCAAATTGCTACCTGGGTGCATTGTAGCTGTTAACCGAAATATACGTCGTTCTTAATACCTCATTTTTTCCAAGAAAAAACCAACTGACAAATTACCCACTAAAAGATTCATTTGGTTGTTTTCAATATATATGTCCCTATTAACACTTCTTTTTTTTCGAATTATATGTGGTTCTATGCCTTGCTCCAATTGCGAAACATACAGATCATATGCGGTCGCATATTCTTGTATCTTCTTGAGAAAAGTATAAATTGTTTTTGTTTATTTTTTAATAACATTTTTTATTTTATTATGCCAACTTTCAAGGGCATTTGTAGTCCTGTGTTGTTCCCCAAAACAACACCAGATTTTACTGTACCCTGTTTTCAACCAGTACTTTTCCATATAGCCGCAAAACTGTCGCAAGGGCCCGGAATCAATGCCGGCGTTTCCAATTTCTTCTTTTATATAACTCCATCCCTCTAAAATTAGATATTCCGGGAGTAAAGGTAAAACTTTGCTTAGATTTACAAATTTATTTAGTTCACTTTTTATTTTTATTTTTTTAGCTTTTTTCGTAAGTGCTTGAGTGAAATGGAAGTAACAACCTTTGTGAATAATCTGAGGAAATATTTTCTTAACTGCATTTATCATTGCCACTTCAAAATCAGACGAAAATTTGGAAGGATTCCACATAGGCAACTGCGATTTTATTAATTGTAACATTTTTATGTAAGTTGAGGTATTTTTATTCGGCAAAAGAGCATAAATCATTGGATACACACGAGTATGACTGGTAGTACTCCCGTAATCGCCATGGATCGAGTAAAGTTGATAGAACGGTTTTGGACACACCTCAAACGTACCATCACCAAAAAATGATTTTATATTTCCAATATCATGTTTTGCTTTTTGTGTAGCAAATATTACAATGCGTTCTCCTTCAAAGTGATAGTCAGCTAATAAAAACTCAAAAAACATTCGTGGTACCTCTACTTGTTCCAAAGTTTTAAACGTCATTTTTCTTACTGACAGTAGTTTACATTTTTCTCGGTACATTCGGGATTTGATAGAATTATATTTTGGTACAAGTCTAATCGGAGCCTTATCATTATCAGTGACACGTTTGCATACTTTCTGAAAAATAGCTGGTACAGTTACTTCCAAGTTTTCAACATCGGTGATTTCATTAAGTATAATATCATTTACAATATTATCAATGCCATGATGTTCGTTCGGGGTACAATTTTCTAGATGACTCTTCATTTGGCAAATTTCTTCCTTTTCCTAGAAAAAAGTACACATGCACTATTTTTAGGGTTCCGTACCCAAAAGGTAAAACGGGACCCTATTACTAAGCCTCCGCTGTCTGTCTGTCCATCTGTCACCAGACTGTATCTCATGAACTGTGATAGTTAGTTAGACAGTGAAATTTTCACAGTTGTATTTCTGTTGCCGCTATAACAACAAATACTATAAAACAGAATAAAATAAATATACTCCCATACAACAAACGTGATTTTGCCGCTAGCCAATATAAAATTACCCCACGCTCATTTTCATTTTGCTCTGCTAATACTGGATTTCTTAGTTATGGCCGTTTTTAGCGTATATTTTGTACGGAACCCTCGGTGCACGAGTCCGACTCGCACTTGGCCGGTTTTTAGGTATGACAGACAGACACCATCATCTCTATTAGAAACTTATGCCCCACTTTGATATCTATGCGAAGCGTTTCACCCCGTGTTAAAACGCTAACTGTTGCTTAATGGATTGTTTTATAATATATTACATGCTTACCAGAATAACAGTCACAGATCCGCGACATTTCATAGTTTTCAACCGTGTACATCTCCAATGGGATTTAGTTTTACTAAAATTTGAGTGATAATAATACTCGTGCCCGAGATGCTGTAACACGCCGTGCTTACCTCGGCCGCGTTTTACTATTGTAAAACACATTTTTTACTGAAGGATGAACACACGATCCCTTGTGTAAGAAACAACGTAAAACCTGAAGTGTCATAATAGGTACTTGACAGTGTCAACTGAAGTATGTAGATAATCAATTTGTAGTAGCAGCCAATTATGTAAACTATATACATATATAGACAAAGGTTGTACTTTGTTAGCAGAGGTAGACGTTTGATATGAATATGTACCAGTAGTTCCATATGGGACTACTGGGATTTTTACTTTAAAATGAATATCCCATTAGTTCCATATGGAACTAGTAAATATGGAACTTCTGGGATATACCCGCTATAAGGTGTAATTTTAATTTATATGATTGTTTTTCGTATACTGCTCAAAAATATATAAGGGCCACCTGCATATTTCTGGTTTATTGTATGACTGATTTCATATTAATCCAAATAAGTGAAACAATTGACAAATTAATTAAATGTTTGTTAGCTTAATTAACTACATAATTATTGTATCACTGTCATTTTAAAATAAGGTTATTACTGTTTAATATAAATTACACGTAACGACCAAATTACTGGTGGCCCTTATTTTTTTTGAGTAGTATATAAAAAATAAATCTATTACTTTATCAATACTGAATAATAAATTAAAAATGCGATTTTTTTAGAAGTAAAATTTTATTTAAACGATGGCAATAGGCTAGTTTCCTAAAAAAATCTAATTAGTTCGTCATTTAAATTATCAAAAAATATTGGACACGTATTTTTTCTTTTGTCAATTGAACAAAAAATGACGGAGATATTGTATGTTGAAGTTCCGCGTGACGTCACGATTCGCTACACTTTTTAGCGAACCGTGACGTCACGAGCCCCCACTCCCGAACTTTGTCGCGCTTTATCTTTGTCGTTTTTTGTTCAATTGACAAAAGAAAAAAAATGTGTTCAATATTTTTTGATAATTTAAATGTCGGACTAATTGTAATAGTGTTTTTTTTACCCAGGACACTACCCTATTCACAATGGTGTAAATAACTGCCTGTTGTGTCACTACAAATCTATTGTGTAGGGATGTAATGTTGTATTAAACTAAAGGGCGATCACTACATTTACATTTTATTGTTCGCATTTAGTATTGTCTGTAAGGTGGAGTCTTGTAATTAGAACTATCTGATTATTTGCAACCAACTTATATAACTCCCTCTAGGATCACTGTTCTGAACAACGACAGGCGTGATATTGTTCTTCATAGAAAAATATCGCACCTGTTATTGTTCAAAATAGTGATCCCTAGAGGGAGTTATTTAAGTTAGTTGCAATTACAAGACTCCACTATACTTTTATTGGTCCGAGGCTAAAGTTAGTTTGTATTACAATTGTTAATCACCAGTGACTTATTAATAATTAATTATTAATACTTAAGTAAATCCTAATTATGTTGATGTAATTTAAATCACTAAAGTAATATTTTTTACAATGCATATGCTCGGAAAGTGCCTCTTGACGCGAGTCAACATATCTATAGAAACTTAGTCATTCCAGCACACTTTCGCAAGTGTGAAAAAAAATTGTATGGATTTTACTTTACACACGCGTGCGGAAAAGTAACTTTTTAAATTGCCAAATCTCAAAAAGTTGTGTCCAAACTAGTGTTTAAAAATAAGACTAGAGAGTTGTGTCTTCATAATTCAGCTTTGCACAAATAAGAAAATGTTTGATGCAACCAAATGAATATTTACTTATAAAATAATAAAACAGATTGTTTTAATATTAAAAAACACAAATTTTAATTTCGTCAAAAGTTTTGAAGTAATAAATTTAGTACTAAAATAACTCCTTGAGTCCATTTCGGACCGTACGACATCATGCGCGCGCAATCGAAATTCAACCAATGAGCTTTCAGTGAGCGCGCATGTCTTAACACGAACCAATCATGGTTACCCGTTTGCGCCTGTCAACCAATGAGCTTTCAGTGCGCGCGCATGGCGTTACACGAACCAATCATGGTTACCCGTTCGCGCCTGTCAACCAATGAGCTTTCAGTGCGCGCGCATGGCGTAACACAAACCAATCATGGTTACCCGTTCGCGCCTGTCATGAAAACCCGCCACAGTACATGAATTCAGTCCGGAGAATTAATTTAAGTTTAGTAAATTAAAATGGAGAGTTCAAGTGATGAATTTACATAGGACTTAACGCCGCCTGACGTCCTAGACCAAGCACAAAATTAAATGTGACAGCCTCCTGCTGACTAAACTGATGCTGAAATTATGTAAACATTACGAGACTTTCCTTCAATGAAAGGTAAATAAGAACGCAACATCATTTTTCGAAAATGTTTATGAGCGCGCGCAGACAGAGAGCGGTCTGGAGTTCCGAGTTCAGAGTTCTGCGTTCTTTCGAATGTACTGAGTCTCTTACGATAACGCACACAGCAGGCGACTGGAACTCTCGAGCGATGAAAACACAGAACTCTGAACGCGGAACTCGGTACTCCAGACCGCTCTCTGTCTGCGCGCGCTCTTAGCCCCAATTTTTTTCCTCGCTTAATGCATTGTAAAATGTTGTATGATATACGTGTCGAAAGTAGGAAATTCCCAACTCATGTCGGCTAAACCAAACTCGCTTCGCTAGTTTGTTTAGATCTCCGCCATTCGTTGGGAATAGCCTACTTTCCGCACTTGTATCATAAATAACTATTGTCAAGTCAGTAGTAGAAGTGGATGAGCCGTTGTGGAGCTCAAAATGATCTATCTACACACGACTATTATATGTATACTGCCAAGGAAATTAGAGAGCGTGAGGATTATTTTGAGCTCCACATCCTTTCATTCACTTCTGCTACTGAATGTACCTAGTGATGATACATGAAAGGAAAATTTATATATATTTTTTTATTTTCATAATCATTAATTAGTGATTGTTTTTCGTATAATAAATACATCTATTACTTTCTCTATTACGTATTTCGTTTATTTTTACGTCACAGTTTTTTGTGTAATTCTGGATAGCTTTCTAAAAACTAAACGTGTATTTAGCTAATTAAACAATATGTAGGCAAAGGCAGGAATGTAATCGGTACAATTATGTTTATTTGAGATATTTATCCAGATTTCGCTTACTGCAAATGAGAGTATAATTAATAAAATTGATGGTTGTGAGGAACGCTATTATTAATATTGCTGGTGTGGAAGATCAGTAATACTAATAATTGCAACAACCTCATTTGCAGTTAGGCCGCTTACACCTATAAGTTTTAGTTACGTAAGCAGCTTCCGTAATGAACTTACGACAAATTTACTAGTGTTAACGGCTTTGTAAGTATCTTACCGTAATTTTTCAACTTAGTGAGTAGTGAAAGTTTACGGTAAGCTCTTACAAAGGCATTTACATTAGTAAATTTGTCATAAGTTCATTACGGAAGCTGTTTACGCAACTAAAACTTACAGGTGTAAAGGCGGCCTGTATATCGACTACTTACTGTTTCTCGATTCAAATATTTCCAGGATTACAGGAAAAAATCGAACCTCTCCCAACAAGTAACAATGGATGAACTAAAACAATTTACTTTGCTCACCCGCGACCTTACAATAGTTAAGTTTATGCAAGAAATGTGTGTTCATGCAGTTCCTCCACCTCCACACTGTACGAACACACACAAATCACATAAACACAACTATCACCACCACCAAGCTACACTGACGTGTTTCGAACTCAACCAGAGCTCATCCTCGGAGTTACCACAACCGTATGCTATGCTACCAAATGTTAAACTAACAAACCAAAACAAATGTTTTAACTTGTCACTGTAACTTCACAAGTACCCACTTTATTTTGGTCGCGGGTGAGCAAAGTAATTGTTTTAGTTCATTAATATGGACCTCCGCAAAGTAACGCCTGATTCAATAAATTAGTAACAATGGACTTGAAGCAAGATATAAATATATCTTACTTCAAAATACAATAAGCTCTACTCAAGATAACAATGAAATCAAACCAAAATATTTAATTACTTGGATAAAGATTCAAGTATTCAAACCAAAACATTTACTGACTTCAATATAAAGTTTAAACTATTTATTTCAAGTAATATCCTTTCTTGGTTTAATGTGAATGATGTTTTGATTTGAGATTGAATATTTATAAATTTAAAAGATATTTGTTTTGATTCAAGAAACTTTACTTCTCACATTAAGAAATTATCATCTTTAAAGTAATTGGGTGAATATCAAACCAAGAATTAAAGTTACTTGGTACAAGTTAATGTAAAGTTTAGTTTGATACTCACTGTTTCACATTAAGAAACAACATTTTAATTCCAAGTACTGTTAGTCATTATTTTGAAACTGATTGTTTCAATTCAAGAATTTTACTTCTCTCATTAAGAAATATCATCTTTAAAGTAATTGGGTGAATATGAAACCAAGAACTAAAGTTACTTGGTATAAGTTACACTGTTTCACATTAAGAAACAACAATTTCATTCCAAGTACTATTAGTCATTATTTTGAGACTGATTGTTTCAATTCAAGAAATTTTACTTCTCACATTAAGAAATTATCATCTTTAAAGTAATTGGGTGAATATCGAACCAAGAATTAAAGTTACTTGGTACAAGTTAAAATAAAGTTTAGTTCTATACTCCCTGTTTCACATTAAGAAACAACAATTTAATTCCAAGTATTGGAAGTCATTACTTTGAGACTGATTGTTTCAATTCAAGAATTTTACTTCTCACATTAAGAAATATCATCTTTAAAGTAATTGGCTAAATATGAAACCAAGAACTAAAGTTACTTGGTATAAGTTACACTGTTTCACATTAAGAAACAACAATTTAATTCCAAGTACTGTAAGTCATTATTTTGAGACTGACAAATTCTTATTATGAGTAATATAACTATATGCAATTAAGAGACAATACTTCTTTGTGTTAAGAATTTGTGAATTTGTTTCTGAATAACAATTTTCATGAAACAAAACAGTCGCACTCTTGGAATAAACATTAAAGTTTTTAAAAAAAAGAGTGTTTAATGACTTGCAAAAAGAGATTTAATAGTTGGAGGAAGTAATAAACTTTGAAACATTTTATGTTTTATTACAAGCAATTTGTGTCTTCCTGGTATAGGAAACAGGATATGTCTTGAACGAAATAGGTTTATTTGGTTGAAGACATCTTCTTTTTCTGTGTGAGTGACAGACAATCAGAGTTACTTTCGCATTTATAATATTATCAGGGATTATATTTCGTCGCTTCATTCTTTGATATAATATAACCAGGTAGTCCTTTAATCCTACAGGCAACATCGCACGCTTTAGAGCATCGATAGTTTTAATCGATAAAATAAAACTTCAACGCCCTACATCCCTATAGTACCCTCAGTTATCCCTCATTCTTTTTTCGTGCGAGGCAACGAGCACACGCGTTCTAATAAAATATTTTCTATCGCGTTTAGACATGACGAAAAGAAGTGCAGAACAAAAAATTGACTATTACAAAAGTAAATTAAAGAAATTGGAAGAAGAGATTCGCCCAAGACGGCGTATAGTGATATTTTCTTCTTCAGAAGACGAAAACGTTTCCGGTAAGTGCAAAAGTAAATCTACCCGCATTTGTATTTATTTTCTTTACGGAGAATTTAAAGTGTTTTAAAACTAAAACACGATGTGGAATATGCTTATTACACTTAGGGTTGAAAGCCTAGAGTCAATTTTGAACGTGGCTAGCCTGGGGGTTGTCCGTGAGGCAACACGAAGGCAATGATCTCGTTAAACATACGATTCTCAGGGAACGTATGTATTGAGACACTTTGCTAATTGCTACATAAAGGTACATACATGTTTGTGTGACCAATTACTTACCATTTTCCTTTTCTTTTAAGGAAGTGAAAATGACAAATCACAAGACCCGCCTGAGGCTGTGGTGCAAATCTTACCTATACAATCTGAGGAAGCTCCAGCAGAACCAGATCTTGATCCTGAAATCTTGTTGGCACTTGGCGAGGCCACAGACGATACATCCAAATTTGGTGAGAAAATTCATAATAATTTAGCTCAAAGATGGCTGCCTATACCTATAGAGTATTTAGTCCCTGAAAATTGTCAACTTCTTCAAGCTCCGAAACTTAATGCAGAAATAGCTGCGGCGGTCGTGGAAAGTGTACGAATCCGTGATAAAAAAAATAGAAAATGCACAACAGCAACTCGGGGTTGGTGTTGCAACTATAAATAAAGCTATGACTTTGTTACTAACCGCAGATAAAAAGATTGAAGCTATTAAGTATTTAGGTGACGGATGCAGATTACTTTCGGATCTTCATCACAATAAGACCGAAGCCCGTATAAAACTTTTAACGCCGGGTTTGGCAAAACCGTTTCTTAATGTAATACAAGATTGTGAGAGAGATGAAACGTTATTCGGCAATAAGATTTCAGGAAAAATCAAAGCGTCGAAAGTTGTGGAAAAGCAAGGTTTACAAATAAAGAAACCTATAGCTACAAGTCACAAGACCGTAACGACTTCCTCTCTGCCGTCGACATCGCGTGCCCATTACCAGGGAAACTGGACAGGCCCCTCTCGCTTCGCGACGAGCAGGGGGGGGCGGGGTGCGCCGAGGAAGCCGCCCACGGTGAGCCGCAAGCCGCCGCCGGCGCCTGCGACGAGACCAGCTGGACAGGGCAAGCATGTAACACCGCAACAGTAGCAGAGGTACATGCTGGTCGAATTACTTTATTCTATGATCACTGACAACATAACTTGTAATCTTACTGTAGTATTTAGGGAACGATATAAATAATACACGCTGGTTGGCTTGTCAAGAGTAACTGATTTATTTTAAACTGTTAGGTCTACCCACATATTACAATATCCCAAGTACCCTACGACATCTCCCTTTTTCTGATTAATTAAACAAACTATGAAAGATAACAAAATTATGTAAGATCATGGTAATGAAGTGAACAGCGGGAAGTTACCAACTGTTTTCTTATACTATTATATTCTTTTCCCACCACCAAAATAATTTAACTGTAAATAGGTAGGTAAGTGACAATACCAACTCACCCAAACAGTAAGCGAAAGCTTTACTACTTATTATCTGATATACCTAGTTATACAAGAATAAGAAGTTTCTTAAGGTCTATTTTTAATTTTATTTGTTATGTAGCTACATTGTCAAATTCACACAATGTCTAACAAAAGATAGAAAGAAAAAATAATTAAAATAAAAAAAATTACATGTATAAGTATACAAGAATTGCATGATAATCAATTAATATCGATCTGGACAACGTACAACACGACCGCTTCGAGTTACGAACGGCGCGGCTGGCCGCGGCGACGCCGGGCCAGGCGCGGGCGCAGCGGCGGGCGGCGCCGTCGGCGGATCAGGCTGCCGCGAGTCAGTCGAATCCTGATCCCAGGACAGCGGTTCGTATCTGTTATGATCCTTCCCGGTACTTCCGGTACTGTTGTACAATTTTAGGATATGACTACGATTGCGCCTAATAATACTACCGTTGTGCACTTTCAACAAATATGTCCGCTCACCTAAGACTCTCAGTACACATGCTTTTGTCCATATCGAGCCGTTACGCACCCGAACTTCTTCTCCTGGCAACAGTGGAGGTAGTGATCTGGTACCGTTATCGTAATGAGTTTTCATCTTATCGATTCGATCCCCTCTCTCACTTCTCACCAGACTCGTCTTGGGCGTCCGTGGTACCAGCACCTGCTGACTCACCGGCAATCTGGTATTTAACGCCCTGCCCATTAACAACTGGGCGGGTGAATAACTTTCTCCAGTTATGGGCGTGTTCCTTAAATTCAGTAACGCTAACTGCCATTCGGTACCGTCCTCACTAGCTTTCTTGAACATTCTTTTCACCGTCTGTATATTTCTCTCAGCCAATCCATTCGACCTGGGATATAACGGCGAGCTAGTGTCATGAGTGAACTCCCACTGCATCGTAAACCGCTTAAACTCCGCCGATGTGAACTGCGTAGCGTTGTCAGTCACCATTCTTCTGGGTATTCCGAATCTCGAAAACATGTTTTTCATTTTCACAATAACCGTAGCACTATGCAAATTAGGCAACGTGACTACTTCTACAAATTTCGAGTAGTAATCAACAACCAGAAGGTAATGAACTCTGTTGAGCTCAAAAATGTCCGCCGCCAACACTTCCCATGGCAGCGCAGGCACCGCGTGCGGCCGCAGCGGTTCGCGCGGCGGGCTGGCGCGGTGGCGCGCACACGTCTCGCAACGCGCCACTTGCTCTTCTATCTCCGCGCCCATGCCCGGCCACCATACCGCATCTCGTGCACGCCTTTTACTCTTTTCTATCCCTAAGTGACCCTCATGAACGCGTTCTAGCACTTCTTTGCGAAGTGCGATTGGAATTACTATCCTATCGTTTCGAAATAAAATGCCATTAATAACGTGTAACTCGTCTCTCATTAACCAAAACGCCCGAGCTTCTGATCTGACCTGTTTTTTATCTCGCGGCCACCCGTTGGAGTAATAGTTACAGACACACGACAATATACTATCCCTACTTGTTTCCATTTTAATTTGTTGTAATTTTTCCGGTGTAGCATTCAAACTATCATACAGCGCATTAACATGAATAACTACATCATCACAGACTTCTGCGTCCTCCCCACGGTCGACTGCCGCACGCGATAATGCGTCCGCTATGAACATTAGTTTTCCCGGTGTATATACAATTCGTAAACTATACGACTGCAATCGAAGCAGCATACGCTGCAACCTCGCCGGTGTTTCATTCAATGACTTTTTGAATATAGCTTCCAGTGGTTTGTGGTCACTCTCGACTGTCACCTGGTCGTGGCCATAAACATACTGGTGGAACCTGACACACCCAAACACTATCGCCAGCAACTCCTTCTCTATTTGAGCCCAGCGTCGTTCGGTGGGCGTGAGCGTGCGCGCGGCGTAGGCCACGGGCCGCCCGCCCTGCAGCAGCACGGCGCCCAGCCCCGCGCCGCTCGCGTCCACGGACAGCGTCACCGGCTCGCGCGGCGAGTAGTATCTTAAAACCGGGGCCGCACTTATTAATGCCTTAAGCTGCTCCAGTGCCTCGTCGTGAATTTTACACCATACGAAAAGCACATTTTTTTTCAATAGCTCTCTTAAAGGCGACGCAATATTTGAATAATTTGGAATAAACCTCGACAAATAGTTAGTTATACCTAAAAAGCGTTCGAGTTCTTTTTTTTCTGCCGGCTTAGGTATTTTCATAATGGCATCGACCCTTTTTGCATCCGGGCGAATTCCATTCCTATTAAGTACGTGCCCCAAAAAACTCACTTCTTCGACCCCAAATATACACTTTTCTTTATTAAATTTTACACCGTTGCTTCTAGCTCGCTTCATAACCTCCTCTAACCGACTGTCATGCTCTGCCCTAGTCGTACCCCAGACTAAAACGTCATCCGAATAGACCTCCACCCCAGGCATAGAAAATATTTTATACATCTCATGATGGAATATTTCCGGTGCACAATTGATACCGAAGGGCATACGCAAAAACCGATATCTCCCGAATGGCGTCGCAAATGTAGTGAGCTTAGAACTGGCTTCATCTATCCTTAGCATCCAGAACCCATTCTTCGCATCCAGCTTCGTAAAATACCGGGCCCCTGACAGGCTACTGGTGATCTCATCTAGCGTAGGTAGCGGAAAGTGACAACGGCGTACGGCTTTATTTAAATGAAAAGGATCTAAACAGATACGTATTTTTTTATTTGATTTCTCAACTATTACAATGTTTGAAACCCAGTCAGTCGGCAATTCCTCTTTAACAATAATATTTAACTTTTCCATATTTTCTAGTTCCTCTTTCAAACGAGGTTGCATTTTAATAGGTATTTTCCTAGACGCGTTTACCACAGGCGGTACATTTTTATCAATTGTTATTTTTGTAATTGAAGGTAAACAACCAATACCCTCAAATATGGTTTCATCTAGCTTAAATAGGTTTTTCGATAGTTCACAGATACGGCTAATCAAATGTAGTTGTTTACATGCGTTTAAGCCCAAAAGGTTATTGCAAGCTACATTTAATACATACACTTTTTGTCTTGTTGCATGACTTTTATACGATAACATAGGTTCAAAAAATCCGACCACTGATAGTTTCGTTTTACTTATTTCACGTAAAACTACTTTATCTTTCTTTAAAACGCTCATCGGAAATCCCGTATCCTTGAATGTTTGTAGTGAAATCACAGACACATCTGCACCACTATCTAACTTAAATCTTATTCCTACGTTATCTACACATACAGTCTCATACCAAGGCTCGCAGCCTGCGTCATTGTGTAACGCGTCCAAATGTAAATCACTCAAAAATAACTCACTCTCATCTGGGTCCTGTCCGTAAAACTCCGCTTCGTAGTCCTCCACAGCTTCGCCGATCTGCCTCGACCTACACAGCTTCGCGAAATGACCTACACCGTCACACCTATAGCACTGCACATTGCGCGCCCAGCACCTGCCCTGGGGGCCGTGCCTGCGGCCACAGTTAACACAAGCGTCGCCGTCGCTGCGTAGCCTGCGCGGCGGCGCCTCGCGCGCGGGCCGGGCGGGCCAGGCTGGGCGGGCGCCCCTCACGGCGCTGCGCCCCCGCGGCCCCCACCCCACGGCGGGCGCCCGTGGGCCGCGCCCGAGCTCCTCCAGCGCGCGCGCAGCCGCCGGCGCCGTGCCGCCACCGCACGCCTCCGCTTGCCGGCCGGCGCTCTCGCTCGCTCGACACCACTTCACTGCGTCCTCCAATAATAATCCTTGTTTCGCCAACAATCTTTCGCGCATACACGTATCCTTGAGTCCTCTGATTATTTGCGTGAGAATTAAGCTATTGCGCAATTCGCCAAACTCGCATGACTTACTTTTAATTTTCAAATTACTTAAAAATTTATCAAACCCGTCTTCTCGTTGATAGGTCTCGAAGAACCCATGTCTTTCAAAATTGACATTACGAGCAGGGTCACAATGTTTAACGAATTTTGCAACTAACTTTTCATAATTACTTTTATCTGTCTCGCTGACATCTAATTCTTCAAGGATTTCTCGGCCATATCTTCCGATAACGTGTAGGAATAATGCACACTTCTCCCCTGATGGTGCGTTTTGTTTATTCGATGCGATCAAATAATAGTCGAATGCTGACTTCCATTCTCGCCAATTACACGATAAATTGCCGTCTTCAATCATGGCCGCCGGTTGCTGCAGTTGCAGCACTGAGCTCGTCGCACTTGACACTGCATCCGGCGCCGGTTCGCCGGGAGTTTTCTTTTCACTTTGATTGGACATCATTTTTACACTGTATGTACCACTTTTATCCCACCGAAACCAACCCAAACCACACCTGACACCATGTAGTATTTAGGGAACGATATAAATAATACACGCTGGTTGGCTTGTCAAGAGTAACTGATTTATTTTAAACTGTTAGGTCTACCCACATATTACAATATCCCAAGTACCCTACGACACTTACAGTACTCGAATGGGTTAAAAATGGTATATCTATAACCTTTACTAAACAGCCGGAACAAAGAATAGTTCCATAAAATACTTTTTCAAGTACTGAAAGAGCAGATGTAGTGGTCGCAATCAAAAATTTAATTGATTTGAGCGCAGTAAAAAAGTGTTCATCAGTCGATGCCCAATTCATATCTAGGATATTTTTAGCGCCGAAGCCAAATGGTGCAAAGCTTTTTATACTAAATTTAAAACAACTAAATAAATTTGTAACAAATAGCCACTTTAAAATAGAGGACTATAGAACTGCCTCAAAACTAATTTCAGACAATAGTTTTATGGCCACGATCGACCTCAGAGAGGCTTATTTACTTGTTCCAGTCGCACCTCCGGACCGCTAATATCTCAGGTTTCGACTAGAGTATGATAATTTATGAATTTAATGCAATGCCATATGGATTATCAATAGATCCTAGAATTTTTACTAAAATTATGAAGGAGGTAGTAACTCATTTAAGATCTCGTGGCTATAAGTATTTTATGTATAGGCGATACACTCGAGTAATGCCAAAATAATGTAAGAGACTTCGCAATTACTCGAGCGTCTCGGTTTTGTTCTTAATTATCAAAAAAGTTCATTAATTACAGCCTAAGCAGATGTGCAAATTTTTGGGTTTCATATTCGATTCGGTCAATATGACCATATCACTAACAGATGAAAAATGGCTTAAAATAATGAAGTTAATCGAAAGATTTTCGCATTTGCCTACCTGCAATATTCGGGAATACGCTCAGTTAATCGGTACTCTTATTGCAGCTTGTCCAGCAGCCAAGTATGGCTGGCTGTACACCAAAACATTAGAAAGGCAAAAGTTTTTGGCCCTTCAAAAGCATAATAATTATGACTTTAAAACAAACCTGTCAGAGGTTATTTTAAATGATCTTTCTTGGTGAAAAAAAAAAAAAAATTACTAACACCACAAATACTTTGCGTAATCCCGAATTTGTTCTCGAAATATACTCGGATGCTTCTCTTACTGGTTGGGGCGGATTCTGTATTGGTACAAGAGTGCATGGTGCTTGGAAACAGCACGAGTCTGATTTTCACATAAATCAACTGGAGTTAATGGCGGTATTTTTAGTCTTAAAGTGTTTCGCGACTGACATGTCACCTTGTTCCATTCTACTCCAAATCGACAACAAGACAGCAATAAGTTACATTAATAGAATGGGGGGAATACAATTTCCTCACTTGAGTGAAATATCTAAACAAATTTGGCATTGGTGCGAGGACCACAACATTTGGTTTTTCGCGTCATACATCAACACGCGTGATAACAAAGAGGCTGACGAATAAACCCCGACACGGAATGGGAACTTTCTGATCAGGCTTTTAAAAGAATAACAAAAATCTTAGGACAACCTAAAATTGATTTGTTTGCTTCCCGCGCCAATGCCAAATGTGAGCAGTATGTCTCATGGAATAAAGATTCTGACGCTATATGTATCGATGCGTTTACCATGAGTTGGAAATCTGTATTTTTTTTTTTATGCATTCCCTCCTTTTTCGGTAATCTTAAAATGCATACGAAAAATCATTCAAGATAGCAGTAGGAATTCTTGTCTTTCCGATCTGGCCGTCTCAGGCCTGGTATCCTTTATTGCATACACTTATTATATCCGCGACTGTTATAATGACCTCTAATGAACACCTTGTTCGTTACAGAAGCCGTCACCCTCTCCACCAAAAACTTACCCTGGCTGCCGCTGTGCTCTCCGGACAGCGTTCGCCAAAAGCAATACCTATTCCATCGGCAGCGTTAGACCTCATGATAAACTCACTATCTAACAACACCATAAAACAATACAACGTAACGTTAAAACTATGGTGGCAGTTTTGTAGAACTAATCATCTAGATTTTTTTGACCTATCTATTAAGTGGACCTTATGTTTTTTAACCGACTTCAAAAAAAGGAGGAGGTTCTCAATTCGGTTGTATGTTCTTTTTTTTTTTTTATTTTTTTTTTTTTTTTTTTTTACGTGTGTTACCTCAGAACTCCGTCATTTATGAACCGATTTGGAAATTTTTTTCGTTGTTTGAAAGCACATGCTTCAAGGTTGGTCCCGTTGTTACCAGAATCCAGTTCTGATGATGGGATCCATGAGGAATTGAAGAAACTCCTCAAAAATTCAAGAGAAATGTATAGCGATTTTAGTATTTTCGGTGACAAGTCGAACATTTGCATTCAAAAAGTATCATAGAACTATGTAATAAAACAACACAACCCCGTCGATCATTAAAAATGGAATTTTTAACATAAACTTATTTCGAAGTCAAACTGATGATTTTATCCTACGCATCTATTTTATACAGAAACAACTAAAAAGCAAAAAATAAAAATTTTAAATAAAAAATAAAACCTCCTTCAAAAAACATCCAAAAAACTATGAAATAATAATTGAACCGAACCGACCACAATAAGCATGAAAATATCTTTCTTCTAATCTGTTTGAAGTTGGTGCCTCAGCACGAGCCAGCAGGGGTGTAGAAGCCCTATAGATAGTAGGTAGCTATGTAGGTAAGTTAGATTACTAGGTCCACTCCTGCTGGCTCGAGCTGAGGCACCAACTTCAAACAGATTAGAAGAAAGATATTTTCATGCTTATTGTGGTCGGTTCGGTTCAATTATTATTTCATAGTTTTTTGGATGTTTTTTGAAGGAGGTTTTATTTTTTATTTAAAATTTTTTAACTGAGCAATATGAAAAAGGAGCTTCTTATGGGTCATTGAACAGTCATCGCTCGGCTTTGTCTATTCTATTAGGAGACGAAATAGGTTCAAATGATTGTATAAAACGCCTTTTAAAAGGAGCGTTTAAGTCAAGGCCAAGTTTACCTAAATATTCTCATACGTGGGATCCGCAGATAGTAATAAATTATGTCCAAAATTGGTACCCAAATTTAGACTTATAACTTGAGAGAATTACGAAAAAATTAGTAATCCTATTAGCACTATGTACTGCTCATAGGGTACAGACTTTTTCATAAATTAAAGTTGAAAACATTGTTGTTGGTTCTAACAGTGTAAAGATAATTAGCAATGATATAATAAAGACCTCATCGCCGGGTCGCGAACAGCCTTTACTGGTGCTACCTTTTTTCGAAGGTAAGATTAATATATGTCCTGCGACGGTTCTTAGGGATTATCTTGAAGTTACGCGAGATAAACGCTCAGAGAACGTAAAAAATCTCTTAATAACTGTGAAGCGCCCCTACAAAGGCGCGACAGCACAGTCTATAAGTAGATGGCTTAAGCAAGTACTCGCAGAGAGCGGTGTCGACGTTGGCGTGTTTAGTGCGCACAGCACCCGACACGCTGCCACGTCTGCGGCGGCAGCGGCGGGCGTCAGCGTTGACACCATCAGGAAAGCTGCGTGCTGGACAAAACATTCAGACACTTTTGCAAGGTTTTACCAGAGGCCATTAGTAGATGAAGGTTTTTTCGCTCGAACCATTTACTTACCACCAAATAATAATGATTGATTTGTAATTAATTAAGTAGACTAAGGGATAATGATCAATAAATAAATAACAATTTACAATGGTTATTATTTACAGTTATAATAATAAAACGCAAACCATTTACTCTAAACATCTACCTGGTTATATTATATCAAAGAATGAAGCGACGAAATATAATATGTGATCAAACGAACTTCACAAGTGAAGTTCGATCAATATTATATGAGTCGCTTCATTCGAAGATATAAGTTCCCACCCTCCCGTGACTGCCCAAAATTCAATGGTCTGCGTCTTAATAGATACTTCTCTAAACAAAATGAGGGATAACTGAGGGTACTATAGGGATGTAGGGCGTTGAAGTTTTATTTTATCGATTAAAACTATCGATGCTCTAAAGCGTGCGATGTTGCCTGTAGGATTAAAGGACTACCTGGTTATATTATATCTTCGAATGAAGCGACTCATATAATATTGATCGAACTTCACTTGTGAAGTTCGTTTGATCACATATAATTTAACAAAGAATTGGCATATAGAAAATAAACTTAAAAAGTCGTTTCTTTATTCACGGGTAAGTGTTTCAGTTAACAATATATTTTGTGTGTGAACTTAGATCAATTAGGTTAATTTATTTGCCGATTCTAATGAATGAACAATTATCATTCTTACATGCATAGTCCAATTAGTTATAAAATAGTCTTTAAGTTAGAATCTGTTGGCTAATTATGCAAGCATTTAATGCGTCACTTAAAATATAAAAGAAAAGAAAAGACAGCGGTATTTTTTTTGCTATTTGAATTTTGAACAGATGTCCATTGCTCGTATTGAGCATACGTTGTAAAAAAGTAATTTTGTACGTCGTTTTTTTCCTCGCATTCAAAGTGAAAAGTAGAGTGTTTAACGCGGGACTAAACTACCATAATGACAACTCGAATTATAGCCTCCCTCGCTGTCGCTCGGGTGGCTAAATATCTCGTGTCATTATGGCCTGTTTTAGTCCCTTGTTGAACAATCTACTATTAATATAACGGTTTTTCTTTATTTCCTCGCATTTGTGATGAAAAGTAGAGTGATCAACTCGAGTGTAAATGATCAATTACAGACTGAGGGGTTGGAGAAGGAGCTTCTGGAGCTGCTAATGGGGGTAAGGGAGGACGCGGCCCTCTACTACATGAGGGAGCGGATGCGGGGCGCGGGCCCCGTCGCGGCGGCCGCCTCTCTGGCTAGAGGGTTCAAACTAGTGAGGAACCGCCGCGGCCGGTACTAGCCCCCCCCCCCCAATATTTTGCGCTGGTACAGGTGTAAAAGGTATTTGTTAATCGTAAATTTATAACATTAAATATTACCAATAAGTTAGGTTTATCAAAATTGACAAAGTGGCCACTTTTGATTATTTAGACAAACTTAACTAATTGCGTTTACTTGGGACTGTCACATTATAATTTTAATATAGCTTTTTTCTTATATTTCCGCAAAACAGTCAAAAATTTCGATCTAAGTCCTTGAGGATAAGTAAATGATTTATTTCTATTGGCGGCGCTAGTGTGCGCGTCGTACCACCTTAAATCATGTATCTGTTAAAAAACTTGAGTATGAAGAATCGTTGATTTTCTTATAAGAAAAGTGACAAAATATGTATATTTGTTTCTGAATAAAATCTGAAGTATATTTTTCTTAACTGTTTCTTTTTAATGATTTGACCAAAACAAATAATAGAGTAAAATAGTAGTAGTAGAGTAAAATGATTATTGTTTCAGATGCCAGCAAGACAACTAGTCTCCGAGCAGCAGTGGGAGGTGCTCCTGCATGTCCCGGAGATGGCCCGGGGAGCCCTCACCAATGGGGGGCCCCTGGACAAGAGGCGACCAGGACCTGCGCGCGCCGCAGCCGGCCAGCATCGCCGCCGCCACCGCCGCGCTGCCGCCGCCCATGAACGCCGTGCGCCAGCCTAACTTACAGGTGCTCTACCAATATCTGACAGTTTTCCTTTAGCTTAGGTGTTTAAATTTGTTTTTTTTTTTAAAAACGCTGTTGGCAAAGCAGTTCCCTGCTCTGTCGATAAAATAGCAATCCGCACTGTCGGCAAAGCAGTGCTGGAGTGTACGGTAGATAGAGCAGTTACGTTTGAATGTTAATATGGCGCGACTTCAAAATAATGCGATGTCAGTTGGATTTAATAGTAAATAGAAAGTATAATTAGATATAATTTAACAAAGAATTGGCATATAGAAAATAAACTTAAAAAGTCGTTTCTTTATTCACGGGTAAGTGTTTCAGTTAACAATATATTTTGTGTGTGAACTTAGATCAATTAGGTTAATTTATTTGCCGATTCTAATGAATGAACAATTATCATTCTTACATGCATAGTCCAATTAGTTATAAAATAGTCTTTAAGTTAGAATCTGTTGGCTAATTATGCAAGCATTTAATGCGTCACTTAAAATATAAAAGAAAAGAAAAGACAGCGGTATTTTTTTTGCTATTTGAATTTTGAACAGATGTCCATTGCTCGTATTGAGCATACATTGTAAAAAAGTAATTTTGTACGTCGTTTTTTTCCTCGCATTCAAAGTGAAAAGTAGAGTGTTTAACGCGGGACTAAACTACCATAATGACAACTCGAATTATAGCCTCCCTCGCTATCGCTCGGGTGGCTAAATATCTCGTGTCATTATGGCCTGTTTTAGTCCCTTGTTGAACAATCTACTATTAATATAACGGTTTTTTTTTATTTCCTCGCATTTGTGATGAAAAGTAGAGTGATCAACTCGAGTGTAAATGATCAATTACAGGGGTTGGAGAAGGAGCTAGTGGAGCTTCTTTTGGGGGTAAGGGAGGATGCGGCCCGCCATTACATGTCGGAGCGGATGCGGGGCGCGGGCCCCGTCGCGGCGGCCGCCTCCCTGGCGACAGAGTTCAAATTGGTGAGGAACCGCCGCGGCCGATACTAGCCCCCGCCCCCCCGCCCGGCCCTAAACTGAAATGTATGATGTATGTATAGGAAAAATTCGTATCTAATCTCTAGACCAGTGGTGGTGTAGGGGTATGGCACACGGCACGGAATGCTTAGGACCTGGGTTCGATTCCCAGCATTGGTCCTTTTTCTGGGGTTTTTTCTGTGCATCTATATTTCAGTTTGTATTTATTGCAAATGTATTATAATACTATTATTAGGGTGTTTCACTTTTGTAGGTGAAAAACATTTTTGTGATATTTTTTCTGACTTTGCTCAGCTTCCGGTTCTAGCTTATGTTAATAGAATATTTTCCAAATTTCAAGTGGATTAGACCATGTTTAGCGGTTGCACAGAATGAACAGCTCTAAATAAGAATTGAAAAAAAGAAGTAATTACTTTTATTTAAAGATAGCACAATATGGTAGCCACACATCGTTTTTAAGTGAAATTAAATTAAATTAAGCATAAAATAGAACATTAACTACTCAATAAATAATTTACTACTTAGACTACACAAGTTACAACCTCATCTTTGGTACGTTCGCTTGACCACGCATTTTCTGTTGCATGATTGTTTCTGCTATTCGTCTCTGATCGAATCATTAAATAAAGAATAGTTACTCTGTCTTCTAGAATCTTACAGGATGCGATTGATGACAACAATTTACAGTTTCAATGTTAGAGTAAAGGTTAATGATGCTTAAATTTTTTGAGCCATTTTGCTTCTTTTGGTCACCCGAGTTCGATGAATAGTAGACGGCGATATAGAAACATCTGAGACATCGTGACCAAGGCTTATAACAACTGTAATAACCGAAGTACTAGCTTGCCGAGTGGAGAGTTGTTCGCGGTCCTATGCAGCTATGAGTGTCCAATCGAGAGATTTTAGTTTACTTATAAAATAGGACGTGACATTTTTGCTGGTGGTACAGAGAATAGAATTATTTTCATCGTCTTCATGACTTGATGACTACTTAATGAAGAGCATTCTTAGTCCAAGGTCATTGTCATGATTTCTTTAATCGATTTCAATGCTACATTTTATAAGCATCCACTTTGTCTTGTCTCTTACGCTTTCGGATAATTTCTAAGGAAAACGTTAACAAATTATGGTAAGTGTTCCTTATAAAGTTATTAAACGTTAGCTCAAACGGTTACTCTCTTGACATATATATTAGCCTTCTTCCACACTTCTTGCAGATTAATACTTGTCTACTTAGTGGCGTCCGAAAGAGTTTTTTTTTCTTTGTGATGGTGTAAAATAAACCAACAGCACTTGTTCCTTGGAAGGAAGTCCAGCTCCTAACAAAATATCACAAGGAAACTTATTATTTACGTTAAAATATGCTTCAATCTTTTAAGCGACACACTTAAATCACTTATAACCCTCCACTTCAGATAAAAAACTTGAAAATTTTGCTATCCTGTAATACACCGATATCCATTACTTGGCATACAAGTCATCAAACTGTGCAACCTTTAGATGATAATCGATTTTACTGATTTTTGGCGTATGAACTTTACATATGAGTGGAAACAAGAATTCAAGCAAAGTCAAAGAAAAATCAAAAATTTTGAAAAATGAAACACCCTACTATTTACATTGTTTACGTTACAAGATAGTAGATGTAGATTATGGTTATGGGAATGTACCCAGATACATTTTAGTACATTTGAAAAAAAGTAATTTTGTACGTCGTTTTTTTCCTCGCATTCAAAGTGAAAAGTAGAGTGTTTAACGCGGGACTAAACTACCATAATGACAACTCGAATTATAGCCTCCCTCGCTATCGCTCGGGTGGCTAAATATCTCGTGTCATTATGGCCTGTTTTAGTCCCTTGTTGAACAATCTACTATTAATATAACGGTTTTTTTTTATTTCCTCGCATTTGTGATGAAAAGTAGAGTGATCAACTCGAGTGTAAATGATCAATTACAGACTGAGGGGTTGGAGAAGGAGCTTCTGGAGCTGCTAATGGGGGTAAGGGAGGACGCGGCCCACTACTACATGTCGGAGCGGATGCGGGGCGCGGGCCCCGTCGCGGCGGCCGCCTCTCTGGCTAGAGAGTTCAAACTAGTGAGGAACCGCCGCGGCCGGTACTAGCCCCCGCCCCCCCGCCCGGCCCTAATAATTGGTATTGGTAATACTATTTACATTGTTTACGTTACAAGATAGTAGATGTAGATTATGGTTATGGGAATGTACCCAGATACATTTTAGTACATTTGAAAAAAAGTAATTTTGTACGTCGTTTTTTTCCTCGCATTCAAAGTGAAAAGTAGAGTGTTTAACGCGGGACTAAACTACCATAATGACAACTCGAATTATAGCCTCCCTCGCTATCGCTCGGGTGGCTAAATATCTCGTGTCATTATGGCCTGTTTTAGTCCCTTGTTGAACAATCTACTATTAATATAACGGTTTTTTTTTATTTCCTCGCATTTGTGATGAAAAGTAGAGTGATCAACTCGAGTGTAAATGATCAATTACAGACTGAGGGGTTGGAGAAGGAGCTTCTGGAGCTGCTAATGGGGGTAAGGGAGGACGCGGCCCACTACTACATGTCGGAGCGGATGCGGGGCGCGGGCCCCGTCGCGGCGGCCGCCTCTCTGGCTAGAGAGTTCAAACTAGTGAGGAACCGCCGCGGCCGGTACTAGCCCCCGCCCCCCCGCCCGGCCCTAATAATTGGTATTGGTAATACTATTTACATTGTTTACGTTACAAGATAGTAGATGTAGATTATGGTTATGGGAATGTACCCAGATACATTTTAGTACATTTGAAAAAAAGTAATTTTGTACGTCGTTTTTTTCCTCGCATTCAAAGTGAAAAGTAGAGTGTTTAACGCGGGACTAAACTACCATAATGACAACTCGAATTATAGCCTCCCTCGCTATCGCTCGGGTGGCTAAATATCTCGTGTCATTATGGCCTGTTTTAGTCCCTTGTTGAACAATCTACTATTAATATAACGGTTTTTTTTTATTTCCTCGCATTTGTGATGAAAAGTAGAGTGATCAACTCGAGTGTAAATGATCAATTACAGACTGAGGGGTTGGAGAAGGAGCTTCTGGAGCTGCTAATGGGGGTAAGGGAGGACGCGGCCTTCTACTACATGTGGGAGCGGATGCGGGGCGCGGGCCCCGTCGCGGCGGCCGCCTCTCTGGCTAGAGGGTTCAAACTAGTGAGGAACCGCCGCGGCCGGTACTAGCCCCCGCCCCCCCGCCCGGCCCTAATAATTGGTATTGGTAATACTATTTACATTGTTTACGTTACAAGATAGTAGATGTAGATTATGGTTATGGGAATGTACCCAGATACATTTTAGTACATTTGAAAAAAAGTAATTTTGTACGTCGTTTTTTTCCTCGCATTCAAAGTGAAAAGTAGAGTGTTTAACGCGGGACTAAACTACCATAATGACAACTCGAATTATAGCCTCCCTCGCTATCGCTCGGGTGGCTAAATATCTCGTGTCATTATGGCCTGTTTTAGTCCCTTGTTGAACAATCTACTATTAATATAACGGTTTTTTTTTATTTCCTCGCATTTGTGATGAAAAGTAGAGTGATCAACTCGAGTGTAAATGATCAATTACAGACTGAGGGGTTGGAGAAGGAGCTTCTGGAGCTGCTAATGGGGGTAAGGGAGGACGCGGCCCACTACTACATGTCGGAGCGGATGCGGGGCGCGGGCCCCGTCGCGGCGGCCGCCTCTCTGGCTAGAGAGTTCAAACTAGTGAGGAACCGCCGCGGCCGGTACTAGCCCCCGCCCCCCCGCCCGGCCCTAATAATTGGTATTGGTAATACTATTTACATTGTTTACGTTACAAGATAGTAGATGTAGATTATGGTTATGGGAATGTACCCAGATACATTTTAGTACATTTGAAAAAAAGTAATTTTGTACGTCGTTTTTTTCCTCGCATTCAAAGTGAAAAGTAGAGTGTTTAACGCGGGACTAAACTACCATAATGACAACTCGAATTATAGCCTCCCTCGCTATCGCTCGGGTGGCTAAATATCTCGTGTCATTATGGCCTGTTTTAGTCCCTTGTTGAACAATCTACTATTAATATAACGGTTTTTTTTTATTTCCTCGCATTTGTGATGAAAAGTAGAGTGATCAACTCGAGTGTAAATGATCAATTACAGACTGAGGGGTTGGAGAAGGAGCTTCTGGAGCTGCTAATGGGGGTAAGGGAGGACGCGGCCCACTACTACATGTCGGAGCGGATGCGGGGCGCGGGCCCCGTCGCGGCGGCCGCCTCTCTGGCTAGAGAGTTCAAACTAGTGAGGAACCGCCGCGGCCGGTACTAGCCCCCGCCCCCCCGCCCGGCCCTAATAATTGGTATTGGTAATACTATTTACATTGTTTACGTTACAAGATAGTAGATGTAGATTATGGTTATGGGAATGTACCCAGATACATTTTAGTACATTTGAAAAAAAGTAATTTTGTACGTCGTTTTTTTCCTCGCATTCAAAGTGAAAAGTAGAGTGTTTAACGCGGGACTAAACTACCATAATGACAACTCGAATTATAGCCTCCCTCGCTATCGCTCGGGTGGCTAAATATCTCGTGTCATTATGGCCTGTTTTAGTCCCTTGTTGAACAATCTACTATTAATATAACGGTTTTTTTTTATTTCCTCGCATTTGTGATGAAAAGTAGAGTGATCAACTCGAGTGTAAATGATCAATTACAGACTGAGGGGTTGGAGAAGGAGCTTCTGGAGCTGCTAATGGGGGTAAGGGAGGACGCGGCCCACTACTACATGTCGGAGCGGATGCGGGGCGCGGGCCCCGTCGCGGCGGCCGCCTCTCTGGCTAGAGAGTTCAAACTAGTGAGGAACCGCCGCGGCCGGTACTAGCCCCCGCCCCCCCGCCCGGCCCTAATAATTGGTATTGGTAATACTATTTACATTGTTTACGTTACAAGATAGTAGATGTAGATTATGGTTATGGGAATGTACCCAGATACATTTTAGTACATTTGAAAAAAAGTAATTTTGTACGTCGTTTTTTTCCTCGCATTCAAAGTGAAAAGTAGAGTGTTTAACGCGGGACTAAACTACCATAATGACAACTCGAATTATAGCCTCCCTCGCTATCGCTCGGGTGGCTAAATATCTCGTGTCATTATGGCCTGTTTTAGTCCCTTGTTGAACAATCTACTATTAATATAACGGTTTTTTTTTATTTCCTCGCATTTGTGATGAAAAGTAGAGTGATCAACTCGAGTGTAAATGATCAATTACAGACTGAGGGGTTGGAGAAGGAGCTTCTGGAGCTGCTAATGGGGGTAAGGGAGGACGCGGCCTTCTACTACATGTGGGAGCGGATGCGGGGCGCGGGCCCCGTCGCGGCGGCCGCCTCTCTGGCTAGAGAGTTCAAACTAGTGAGGATTAATATAAACACATAAATAGCATGGTTTGAATTTGGTTAGCATTTTCATTAATGTTTAAAATGAAAAAAGTTGTTGTAGTGACATAACTACAATAGTTGGACATATGCTACCGCGGAGTTTTTTGTAGACATTATGATGTTCTTCAATATTGTTGTACATTATTTTGTTCTATCGCTAATAGTTTCGGCAGCGCATTCGACGAAAGACATTTTAAGACTCATTTTTCTACACCTTCGGTTACATTGTTCAAATTTTACCAAGGATCCCTAATTTTTTTCAAAATGAAATGTAGCCTATGTCAAATTGGAAGAATGTAGCATTCTATTGGTGAAAGAATTTTTTAAATCGGCCCAGTACTTTTTGAGCCTATTCATTACAAACATACAAACATACAAAAATAGGTACAAATCTTTCCTCTTTATAATATTAGTGTAGATGTAGATTATGGTTATGGGAATGTACCCAGATACATTTTAGTACATTTGAAAATTAATAATTTTATACCTTTGTAGTTTGCCAGTAACAGGCCATTAAAGGTGGCATTTTTGTAAGAACAGGATGCATACGATGGCACATTCAAGTTTTCTTTGTTACGAAACCAACTAGGTATATAATATGTGATCAAACGAACTTCACAAGTGAAGTTCGATCAATATTATATGAGTCGCTTCATTCGAAGATATAATATAACCAGGTAGTCCTTTAATCCTACAGGCAACATCGCACGCTTTAGAGCATCGATAGTTTTAATCGATAAAATAAAACTTCAACGCCCTACATCCCTATAGTACCCTCAGTTATCCCTCATTTTGTTTAGAGAAGTATCTATTAAGACGCAGACCATTGAATTTTGGGCAGTCACGGGAGGGTGGGAACTTATATCTTCGAATGAAGCGACTCATATAATATTGATCGAACTTCACTTGTGAAGTTCGTTTGATCACATATTATATTTCGTCGCTTCATTCTTTGATATAATATAACCAGGTAGATGTTTAGAGTAAATGGTTTGCGTTTTATTATTATAACTGTAAATAATAACCATTGTAAATTGTTATTTATTTATTGATCATTATCCCTTAGTCTACTTAATTAATTACAAATCAATCATTATTATTTGGTGGTAAGTAAATGGTTCGAGCGAAAAAACCTTCATCTACTAATGGCCTCTGGTAAAACCTTGCAAAAGTGTCTGAATGTTTTGTCCAGCACGCAGCTTTCCTGATGGTGTCAACGCTGACGCCCGCCGCTGCCGCCGCAGACGTGGCAGCGTGTCGGGTGCTGTGCGCACTAAACACGCCAACGTCGACACCGCTCTCTGCGAGTACTTGCTTAAGCCATCTACTTATAGACTGTGCTGTCGCGCCTTTGTAGGGGCGCTTCACAGTTATTAAGAGATTTTTTACGTTCTCTGAGCGTTTATCTCGCGTAACTTCAAGATAATCCCTAAGAACCGTCGCAGGACATATATTAATCTTACCTTCGAAAAAAGGTAGCACCAGTAAAGGCTGTTCGCGACCCGGCGATGAGGTCTTTATTATATCATTGCTAATTATCTTTACACTGTTAGAACCAACAACAATGTTTTCAACTTTAATTTATGAAAAAGTCTGTACCCTATGAGCAGTACATAGTGCTAATAGGATTACTAATTTTTTCGTAATTCTCTCAAGTTATAAGTCTAAATTTGGGTACCAATTTTGGACATAATTTATTACTATCTGCGGATCCCACGTATGAGAATATTTAGGTAAACTTGGCCTTGACTTAAACGCTCCTTTTAAAAGGCGTTTTATACAATCATTTGAACCTATTTCGTCTCCTAATAGAATAGACAAAGCCGAGCGATGACTGTTCAATGACCCATAAGAAGCTCCTTTTTCATATTGCTCAGTTAAAAAACATAAGGTCCACTTAATAGATAGGTCAAAAAAATCTAGATGATTAGTTCTACAAAACTGCCACCATAGTTTTAACGTTACGTTGTATTGTTTTATGGTGTTGTTAGATAGTGAGTTTATCATGATCATGAGGTCTAACGCTGCCGATGGAATAGGTATTGCTTTTGGCGAACGCTGTCCGGAGAGCACAGCGGCAGCCAGGGTAAGTTTTTGGTGGAGAGGGTGACGGCTTCTGTAACGAACAAGGTGTTCATTAGAGGTCATTATAACAGTCGCGGATATAATAAGTGTATGCAATAAAGGATACCAGGCCTGAGACGGCCAGATCGGAAAGACAAGAATTCCTACTGCTATCTTGAATGATTTTTCGTATGCATTTTAAGATTACCGAAAAAGGAGGGAATGCATAAAAAAAAAAATACAGATTTCCAACTCATGGTAAACGCATCGATACATATAGCGTCAGAATCTTTATTCCATGAGACATACTGCTCACATTTGGCATTGGCGCGGGAAGCAAACAAATCAATTTTAGGTTGTCCTAAGATTTTTGTTATTCTTTTAAAAGCCTGATCAGAAAGTTCCCATTCCGTGTCGGGGTTTATTCGTCAGCCTCTTTGTTATCACGCGTGTTGATGTATGACGCGAAAAACCAAATGTTGTGGTCCTCGCACCAATGCCAAATTTGTTTAGATATTTCACTCAAGTGAGGAAATTGTATTCCCCCCATTCTATTAATGTAACTTATTGCTGTCTTGTTGTCGATTTGGAGTAGAATGGAACAAGGTGACATGTCAGTCGCGAAACACTTTAAGACTAAAAATACCGCCATTAACTCCAGTTGATTTATGTGAAAATCAGACTCGTGCTGTTTCCAAGCACCATGCACTCTTGTACCAATACAGAATCCGCCCCAACCAGTAAGAGAAGCATCCGAGTATATTTCGAGAACAAATTCGGGATTACGCAAAGTATTTGTGGTGTTAGTAATTTTTTTTTTTTTTTCACCAAGAAAGATCATTTAAAATAACCTCTGACAGGTTTGTTTTAAAGTCATAATTATTATGCTTTTGAAGGGCCAAAAACTTTTGCCTTTCTAATGTTTTGGTGTACAGCCAGCCATACTTGGCTGCTGGACAAGCTGCAATAAGAGTACCGATTAACTGAGCGTATTCCCGAATATTGCAGGTAGGCAAATGCGAAAATCTTTCGATTAACTTCATTATTTTAAGCCATTTTTCATCTGTTAGTGATATGGTCATATTGACCGAATCGAATATGAAACCCAAAAATTTGCACATCTGCTTAGGCTGTAATTAATGAACTTTTTTGATAATTAAGAACAAAACCGAGACGCTCGAGTAATTGCGAAGTCTCTTACATTATTTTGGCATTACTCGAGTGTATCGCCTATACATAAAATACTTATAGCCACGAGATCTTAAATGAGTTACTACCTCCTTCATAATTTTAGTAAAAATTCTAGGATCTATTGATAATCCATATGGCATTGCATTAAATTCATAAATTATCATACTCTAGTCGAAACCTGAGATATTAGCGGTCCGGAGGTGCGACTGGAACAAGTAAATAAGCCTCTCTGAGGTCGATCGTGGCCATAAAACTATTGTCTGAAATTAGTTTTGAGGCAGTTCTATAGTCCTCTATTTTAAAGTGGCTATTTGTTACAAATTTATTTAGTTGTTTTAAATTTAGTATAAAAAGCTTTGCACCATTTGGCTTCGGCGCTAAAAATATCCTAGATATGAATTGGGCATCGACTGATGAACACTTTTTTACTGCGCCCAAATCAATTAAATTTTTGATTGCGACCACTACATCTGCTCTTTCAGTACTTGAAAAAGTATTTTATGGAACTATTCTTTGTTCCGGCTGTTTAGTAAAGGTTATAGATATACCATTTTTAACCCATTCGAGTACTGTAAGATTACAAGTTATGTTGTCAGTGATCATAGAATAAAGTAATTCGACCAGCATGTACCTCTGCTACTGTTGCGGTGTTACATGCTTGCCCTGTCCAGCTGGTCTCGTCGCAGGCGCCGGCGGCGGCTTGCGGCTCACCGTGGGCGGCTTCCTCGGCGCACCCCGCCCCCCCCTGCTCGTCGCGAAGCGAGAGGGGCCTGTCCAGTTTCCCTGGTAATGGGCACGCGATGTCGACGGCAGAGAGGAAGTCGTTACGGTCTTGTGACTTGTAGCTATAGGTTTCTTTATTTGTAAACCTTGCTTTTCCACAACTTTCGACGCTTTGATTTTTCCTGAAATCTTATTGCCGAATAACGTTTCATCTCTCTCACAATCTTGTATTACATTAAGAAACGGTTTTGCCAAACCCGGCGTTAAAAGTTTTATACGGGCTTCGGTCTTATTGTGATGAAGATCCGAAAGTAATCTGCATCCGTCACCTAAATACTTAATAGCTTCAATCTTTTTATCTGCGGTTAGTAACAAAGTCATAGCTTTATTTATAGTTGCAACACCAACCCCGAGTTGCTGTTGTGCATTTTCTATTTTTTTTATCACGGATTCGTACACTTTCCACGACCGCCGCAGCTATTTCTGCATTAAGTTTCGGAGCTTGAAGAAGTTGACAATTTTCAGGGACTAAATACTCTATAGGTATAGGCAGCCATCTTTGAGCTAAATTATTATGAATTTTCTCACCAAATTTGGATGTATCGTCTGTGGCCTCGCCAAGTGCCAACAAGATTTCAGGATCAAGATCTGGTTCTGCCGGAGCTTCCTCAGATTGTATAGGTAAGATTTGCACCACAGCCTCAGGCGGGTCTTGTGATTTGTCATTTTCACTTCCTTAAAAGAAAAGGAAAATGGTAAGTAATTGGTCACACAAACATGTATGTACCTTTATGTAGCAATTAGCAAAGTGTCTCAATACATACGTTCCCTGAGAATCGTATGTTTAACGAGATCATTGCCTTCGTGTTGCCTCACGGACAACCCCCAGGCTAGCCACGTTCAAAATTGACTCTAGGCTTTCAACCCTAAGTGAAATAAGCATATTCCACATCGTGTTTTAGTTTTAAAACACTTTAAATTCTCCGTAAAGAAAATAAATACAAATGCGGGTAGATTTACTTTTGCACTTACCGGAAACGTTTTCGTCTTCTGAAGAAGAAAATATCACTATACGCCGTCTTGGGCGAATCTCTTCTTCCAATTTCTTTAATTTACTTTTGTAATAGTCAATTTTTTGTTCTGCACTTCTTTTCGTCATGTCTAAACGCGATAGAAAATATTTTATTAGAACGCGTGTGCTCGTTGCCTCGCACGAAAAAAGAATGAGGGATAACTGAGGGTACTATAGGGATGTAGGGCGTTGAAGTTTTATTTTATCGATTAAAACTATCGATGCTCTAAAGCGTGCGATGTTGCCTGTAGGATTAAAGGACTACCTGGTTATATTATATCAAAGAATGAAGCGACGAAATATAATATCTAATTATACTTTCTATTTACTATTAAATGCAACTGACATCGCATTATTTTGAAGTCGCGCCATATTAACATTCAAACGTAACTGCTCTAAAACACCTAAGCTAAAGGAAAACTGTTAGATATCGGTAGAGCACCTGTAAGTCACGGCGTTCATGGGCGGCGGCAGCGCGGCGGTGGCGGCGGCGATGCTGGCCGGCTGCGGCGCGCGCACGGCCCCCAGGTCCCACAGGGCACCCGCCTCGGGGAGTCGGCGCTCCACCAGAAGGAGCTCCTCCTGCGAACGCCATCATGTCATTACTTTACGTACAGTCAATCTGTTTCTACATATTAAGTAATATCTTTTCAACGTTACTCAGTAAGTAATCTGGTAATCTCGCTTAAGTACCTAAGTACCAACCGTTTAACGAACAATTTCGTGAGGAAAATGTACAAAACGTGACGCAGACTTTAATTTGTTTAAATTTATCTATAAATGCAGTACTTATTTTTAGTACAAAATAAACTAAACAAAGAGAAAAGGAATCTTGGTGATCTTCGTTAGCACTTGGTAGTAATTAATACTATTTTATTTATGTAAGTAAATGGTTTCTGTCCACCGGGACAATTTAGTTTAATTTTCTAGAAAGACAAAACAATTTTCTAAAGACTTGTCACAGTTTGAAGGATGTCACATTTGTTTTTGAAGTCGTGAAAGGTTGGCATCGCGAATGTTTTAGAGAGGTTTATTGCAATATTTAGCCCGATTTAAACGGAATAATTAAGTAAGTAATTATTACCAATTATCCTGTCTTCGTCCTCCGAGATTTAATCCTTTACCATGTAGTAGCCCCCGCTACACGCAAACCATATCGCACAAGTTTCAGAGTAGAGAAAGAGAAAAAAGATATATTTTTCCCCTTCTACTATCCTACCCTAACCAGTCCTATCAATCCAGCCGCCATCTTCATTCTTGTCCGTGCGCGCGCGGCGTTCGCACAAGTGCAGTGAAGTGAATAAAATAATAAATAACAAATATATAGAAAAAAAAAAAAAAATAATCGTAACGTCCGCATACGAAGTCCAATGAAGAAAGATGGTGTTACGAAAATTAAAATTGTACGAGCAAAAAATCGAGCCGAACGGCAGGCTATACCGCCGATTCAAAATGATGTGCAAATTGAAGGGGATTACCTTTTTATTTCCACAAAGTGCTCAAGTTTTGTTGTGGTGTTGTTATCCGCTGTATTCTTCGGATAATATTTATTTCTACACCCCATGCATTCATCGGGTGATATTTTAAAGCGCCAATTTGTTTGAACCCTTTGCATTCATTGGGTGATATTTTAAAGCGCCAATTTGTTTGAACCCTTTGCATTCATTGGGTGATATTTTAAAGCGCCAATTTGTTCGAACCCTTTGCATTCATTGGGTGATATTTTAAAGCGCCAATTTGTTCGAACCCTTTGCATTCATTGGGTGATATTTTAAAGCGCCAATTTGTTCGAACCCTTTGCATTCATTGGGTGATACTATAAATTCATTTCATTCTGAATAATATGCGGCCATTTGCCACAATCTTTTTTTTAAAAAAAAGTACCCTCATATTTTTTTATTATTACCCAACGATAGTGAGGTCACAGCACCCACTGCTGATACTGATACTGAATTTATACCACACAATGATACAATTGGATATTAGGTGGAATACCTACGCTGGCCATGACATCGTATTCGATGATGCTAGTTTGTTGAACTATACAACTGTATGCACAAGTCCAAATTCCAATGCATGCAATGTTACAAAGGAAGACACCGCGACACCTGCGATCGACGATTTTGACCCAGACTTGTTACGAGAATTAGGTACCTAAAATGGAAAGTGAACCCAATGAATTCGGTGATAATTTGCAGACTGATGTAGCAGCAAGACAAGATGGCAAAAAGTTTTGTTAGAAGGGCTAAAAATAGGCAAAAGAAAATCTTCTCAAAAAATACCCTTGTCCAAAAAACGTCCCTTTAGCTTTGGCTAAAAGCCCATCTCTAAACCCGGAAATTGGGGCCATGTTGGCCGAAACATGCAAGCTGAGGGATAAAAGGCTACTCGCTAAACAGGACCAGCTTGGCAAAGCGCTTTCAGCCTTAGGCAAGGCGTTGACTAGTTTTTTGAAAAATAATGCGGATATTCCAAAGATTATTCGGACACTGAGTGATGCTGGCCTAATGTTAGCAGATTCCCACTATGCCGAAACGGACACCCGTCGCTCTATTATTATGCCATTGGTAGATAAAGCCCTGACAGAACCATTTAAAGACAGGAAAAGAGATGCCTTTCTCTTTGGAGAGTTGGGCGATTTGTTAAAATATTCCCGTGGCATTAAGAAAACTGGCCAGTTAATCCAACCTACTCCGTCTGATTTAAATTTAAACTGAAGGGGTCCATCGTCCGGTGGAGCGCGACAGCAGCGCGGAGGACTGTCGAATCGTCACCGAGGTGGTGGACCGAAAACCGGAACTACGGCCACGTTCCCGTACCCGCATCCGAACCGCCGTCGAGCAGCGCCGCCGCCGCCGCCGCCAGCCTGCTCCACCGCCGCCTGCTCGCCGTCCGCCTCCTCGAGTGCAACCCTCCACCCACCTCGACCAGCCGGCAGACGTAGCCGCGCAGCCTCAGGTACATCCCAGTCGCTTAAAGTATTTCTTTAAGGAATGGCGATCTATTACGAATGACGACTTTATACTAAAAGCGGTGTCAGGTTATATGATTCCTTTCCTTGCGAAACCTAATCAAAACCCAAAAGATTATCCGCATCGTTCTTTTTCTTTGAACGAATCTCACGAGGTAAAAAATGAGATAAATCATTTATTGCAAATAGAGGCTGTAAGGCGATGTAAACCAGCAATAGGTCAATTTATTTCAGACATTTTCCTAATTCCGAAAAGTGATGGTAGTAAACGCTTTATTTTAAAATTTTAAAAAGCTAAATAAATACGATCACGCGGAACATTTCAAAATGGAGGACGACGGACGAATGGATGGCGGCTACTAAACTTATGTCCAAAGGCTGTCACATGGTTAACATAGACCTTAAGGAGGCGTAATTCCTATTGCCAATACACGAAAGTCATACAAAGTTTTTACGTTTTTATTTGGAGAAAAATCTATATGAATTTGTGGCACTTCCCTTTGGTTTATGTTCGACACCATACATATTTACAAAAATTTTGCAACCTGTTGCCGCACATTTACGATCTCAGGGCTCTGTTAAATATTTGGACGATATCTTGTGTTTAGGGAAGTCCGCGGTAGATTGCCTAGAAATTAACTACGAAAAAATTAAATTAACTACGAAATAGTAATCTGGTCCTCCAGACCTCTTGTAAACACACCATCATCATCGTCATCGTCATCTTTCCCTGATGGCGTGTGTGTTATCCGGGAAGGATTTCGTGGGCAACGAGTACCGGAAACTAAGTTAGAAGTAATGATTTCGTCTATATCAGAAAACACAAGAACCCAATATTCGTTAAGCCTGAAATTATGGTGGGAATATTGTCACCGAACCGAAATAATGTTGATTTTTATTATTTCAATATCTAATACCTTTAAACGAGCAATTCATAAATTGTATATATATATATATATATATATATATATATTCAGAATCTCAGAAACGGCTCCAACGATTCGATGAAATTTGGTATGTGGGGGTTTTTTCGGGGATGAAAAATTGATCTAGCTTGGTCTTATCTCGGGGATAACGCTTGGTACAGAGTTTCAGCCCGAGCGGGCTCGGTCGCTCAGGTATATCATTCCTATTAGAATCCCTTACTGGTTGCAATCGAAAAGGTTCGTCATATGTTACTTTGAACAATCATCGTTCTGCAATTTAATTAAGGGTGTTATTTAACTGGTTAGCATATAGTATTGGTATTTTTTGTGAGCAGAAAAATATAATCTGTGAGCAGAATTAGCTAATCTATCAGCAACTCATGGCCAGCAAACATTTCAAAATCAATCAGCAATTTATGTCATTCTGGATGGCTGTAATTATTTTTGTACAGCATATTAACTATAAGTATAAGCTGCAATGAGATGCTCCTGTTTAAAAAAAAAAAAAAATTTGATAAGCACTCAGAGGGTAAGCAAAAAAAAAAAAAATCATTTTGTGCTGCATATAAAAGTAGCAAAAATACTTTATATGGAAATAATCATTTTCTGAGCTGTTACAAAAAAAAAAAAAAAAAAACCTAACACCGAAGGCTAAGGCGGGAGCTGCGCTACGCTTCGCTCCCGCCTTAGCCTTCTGAACCTAACCCATCCGAGTCGCTTCTGCCCTAAAAGGTCTTGCTCACTCGCTTCGCTCGCTCGCTCGCTGCCAGCGAGGCGCAATCCAATTAGTTATTTTGCTCACCATGTTTTAAATATGCATACCAATCAAATACACTGCTTATAGACATGTTTTTCTCTGCTGATCAATCATGGAATCTTGCTGATCAAGTAGTTATTTTACGGAATGAATGTTTGTTTACTATGCAAACTCATGTTATTGTAAGCTGCCTATTTATGATCAAAATTATTTGCGGAACAAGGATTGCTGCCTGATTTTTTTAATGCAAACAAAATCTTTGTATGTTGACCAAATTATTTAAATGCTGTTTTTTTTTGTGGCTCACCAAATTTTATAATTGCTGAACATTTAATTACTTCTCTTTAATTAATATCAACTAATAACATAAGCGATGATTCCCGATTAAAACGGTTCTTCAAAGGGATCTTTAGGTTAAAACCAACATTTACTCAATATGATTTCACATGGGATCCTAGCATTGTTCTAAATTATTTAGAAAATTTTGATATCGATTTAATAAGTTTGGAACAGTTATCTAAAAAATTTGTTATGTTACTTGCACTCGCTACTGGGCAGAGGACGCAGACTATTTCTCTTAAATATGAAATTTTCAAATATCAAATTTTTTGATGATCGCATTATTGTAAAAATAACAAATTTCATTAAGACTTCGTCAATTGGAAAAATTCAGCCTTCCTTAAATTTGCCTTTTTTTTTCCGTCCTCGACCTCATATTTGCCCAGCATCTACGCTTCAAAAGTATATAATGGTAACGTCTCCCTTACGGTCAATTGGTGAGGATCGGCTTATACTGACGTACAAAAAACCTCACCGGCCAGCGTCGCCTCACAGCATTAGGCGCTGGATTAAACAGACCCTAAGTGAGAGTGGCATCGACACTTCTACTTTTACCGCACACAGCACGAGGCACGCCTCGACTTCTGCTGCGTCGAGAGCGGGTGTAAGTGTCGATGTCATAAGAAAAGCAGCTAGTTGGTCGGCGAATTTTTATAATAGACCTATAATTAATCTGGAAGTCAGTTTAATTGATTCTCTATTATTATACGTTAATTTCATGGTGTGCAATATGTATAAAGTAACAAAAATATTATATTTGTCTTACTTAGATGCATATTTTTTTCTTTTACTCTCTATTTTTTTTCTAAAGCAACATTGCTTAGTCTCTGAACATCTACATGGTAAAGGATTAAATCTCGGAGGACGAAGACAGGATAATTAGATGATCAAACGAACTTACCTGAAGTGAAGTTCGATCTTAATTATCCTGTCTTCGCCGAAGAGATTTAAGGTCCCACCCTACCCTGAAGAACCTTCTCTTCCCTTTAAATCAATGTTGCTTAATGTCGTTCCTACTTTCTATCGCTCTGAAAAGAATGAAGATGGCGGCTGGATTGATAGGACTGGTTAGGGTAGGATAGTAGAAGGGGAAAAATATATCTTTTTTCTCTTTCTCTACTCTGAAACTTGTGCGATATGGTTTGCGTGTAGCGGGGGCTACTACATGGTAAAGGATTAAATCTCTTCGGCGAAGACAGGATAATTAAGATCGAACTTCACTTCAGGTAAGTTCGTTTGATCATCTAATAGAAGCCCTAACTTTAATTGTTTGCCGCCAGCGCGGCCGCGGCGGCGACAGGGCTCGCGCCCCGCAACCGCTCCCGCTCCCGAAAGTGCAGGCTGGCTGCGTCGTCCCGGACATTCCGAAGCAGCTCCGTCTCCTGTATGCAGAGGGCCGCGGGGGCAGCCGGGGTCGCGGGGGCAGCCGGGGTCGCGGGGGCAGCCAGGGGAGGCGCGGCCGGGGCGGGGGCCGGCTCCGGCGGAATGAATTAAACCAGCCGATCTCCGCTCTGTTAAACAGTTAAAAGTCAAAGGTTAATAAATTTACCGAGTGACTAGCTGGTGCCCGCAAAACCTTTACCTAGATTTTTCTTTTAAGTACCTGCAAATTGTTGTGAGCGGCATTCTAATCTAAGGTGTGAGCAGCTCTGTGAGCCTGTGTGTAAAGCAGAGACGGTGATACCTGTGGTGCTACTCACAGTGCTACCACGATGGCTCGTGACGTGTCATTTGATTATCTAAGGGTGAGGCCACACGAGCCTAATTTTGTTTTCATCACACTTGCTCGTCAATGGTGTTATTCCATGCCTGTATACTAAAGACAATGGCCTAAATTGTTCTTAAGGGAGTTATGGATTTACGTACAGTTTTTCTACCCAAGGGAGTTCTAACTTTAGAAAGCTTTTGAAACTCTGGATCATGACACATTGCTTAGAGCGATGTCAGAGTGCGGAATAGGGGGGCCCGTTAATCGATGGTTTGAAGCATACTTGTCAGATAGGAAAATAAAAGTCAAAGTAAATAATGTAACTAGCATCGAGAAACGGGTATCTCTTGGTGTGCCAACTGGTTCCGTATACGGGCCCGTTGGATACATAATGCATGTAAATAGTGTCAGTAATGTAGTAAAAAACTGTACAACATATATGTATGCGGATGACACTTGCCTTGTGTTTTCGGGAACCGACCCAGTTAAAATCCAGCAATGTATTCAGGATGATTTTGATAATATCGTACCTACGATGGTCGCACGATAATGGCATTATATTAAATGTAGCTAAAACGAAGTATGTACATATTAGGTCGCCAATGAGTCAAATTAAAGACATTCCAATCTGTATAGTGGGTCATACGTATGATTGCTTGCATCAGCAGAGTAGAAACTGTAAATGGGTACCAATAGAAAAAGTTACGTGTATAAAGTACTTAGGTTTAGGTATTGATCAAGACATGAACTGGAAATCTCACATAAAAAATGTATGTGCAAAGCTTAGATTATTAGGGGACAATCTTACACAAATCGACCTAGTCCCAAACTAAGCAAAGCTTGTACTATGGATACTAGACGACGATAAACATACTTATATAGATAAATAAATACTTAAATACTTGTTAGCTCAATTTAATAACCTTAAGTACAGTGTAAGTAGGTCGTTTTGTTTTGTGTGTACCATGCACTGGTGGAGCCGGTGTTCAGTTACGGCTTGAGTAGCTACGGGAGATCGTTTCCTACCCACTTAAATGAAATAAAACGTTTACAAACAAGATTCCTAAAGTGCCTTGTGACTGAAAAACAGAAAAATGATTGTCATGGAGAGTATGATTCACTATACAAAGTTTGCAAAATTTTGCCAATTGACAAGAAAATTAAATATATTTTGGTCACGGAGTACTTGGATAAATCAAATGTTATATTAAAAAAACTAGTACCTACTCAAGTCGTCCCAAAAAGATTAAACCATATGTCATGCCGACCGTCACCAACTATTATGGTCGTAAAACTAGTAGTTACCTGATTCCTCAAATTTATACTGAACTACCGAATGAACTCATTAGGGATTTAGAAATAACAAAAAAACATTTATTTAAGTTAAAATTAAAAAAGTACTTTATAGATAATTGAAACTAAATTGTTTAACAGCAAGTGCGGTGCATATGTATCATGCTTGTTGTAATAGTTAAATAGTTTAAAGTGTAATGTCATAAGTTATAACTTATAACATAACACTAACCATTTCAAATCTTATTACTAACTATACCTATGTTTAGCGTTGCTTGTAATTTGTAATTTCAAAAACCAAGAGCTAAAGTGCCGACAAACTGCTTTGTAGTTTGGCACATTTAATGAAAATTGTACCTAAATGTAACACTAAACAGAAATAAATGATTCTATTCTATTCTATTCTTTAGTTTTAGAATTTGCAAACAAGTCATTTCAGACTAAGGAGGTTTCAAGTCAGCCAACGTTTTATTTATTATCTTTAAAACTTAGCTAAAACCCAAATTTTACAACACAAAACTTATCTACGCTTCATGAAAATTCGATATTTTTATATTTTAAATTTATATCAAATAGTTTTGCAATAATTTTAGTAAAAATATTTTTTTAAACATGTTGGCAGAATCTGGCCGTATGACCTTTCGAATTCTAAACTAACACAGTTTACATTATCTATGGTAGATGACTCGAAAAAAGTAACAATCTGTAGTGGCGGGTAGCCATTATTTTATTGAATTTAAGTGTTTAGAGACAAAATAATTTTATTTTTGGATTTATTTTCTCGCAATGTGATGAAAATCATTGTGTGTATCACGGGCAGTAAGGGGATTACAAACTCGAGTCTAAAAGCCCTCCGCCTTCGGCGTCGGGCTTCTAATTGCCTCTCGTTAGTAATCCCCTACTTACGGCCCTAGATGCACAATGTATAGTCGACCAAGTAAGTGCTTTACCATTTTTTGTGACAGTTCCTGCATCAAAATAAAAGCAATAAGGCTGATTGTCACATTGACTTGTGAGTCAAAATAGCCTTTGATGTCTTAAGTCATACAACTGACATTGAACTTTAGGGTGGTAAAGGAGTTTCTTGGTCGACTATACTATTGTTGTGTGTAGCGGAAATTCGGTTGCGTCATACACTGGTTGTCCCGTGACGGCGCGCGGGGAGGGCGGCGCGACCTCGCGGGCGCAGCCAGGGTTGCGGGGGCAGCCGGGGTCGCGGGGGCAGCCGGGGTCGCGGGGGCAGCCGGGGTCGCGGGGGCTGCTGGGGAGGCGCGGCGGCAGGCAGGGGAGGCGCGGCCGGGGCGGGGGCCGGCTCCGGCAGAATGAATTCACCCAGCCAATCACCGCTCTGTTAAACAGTTAAAAGTCAAAGGTTAATATATTCAAGAATCTGTTCGTTGTCTGTCATGCCGTCAACGGGCAATGCTGTCACGTCTGCCACGTCGGCCATGTCAAGTCATTTACATTTGCCAACTTAGTGGGACATTATAATTACCATACATGGAAGTTTGCAACTAAGAATTTGCTGATTTTGGAGGGATTGTGGGATGCTGTCGAGGGCACCGACACCGACGCCGGGCGCATAAAGCAAAAGCAAAGAAAACTTAGTCGCGTCAGGAACAGGTAAGTCCAGGTTTTCAATTTTATATACGGTATTTACTTGTAAAATCTCATCACCAAATTTTTCCTCCTTTTCAGGTTCATACTTCGGCCAGTTTTGGTGCGGTGTATACAAAAAATCCGGACCTCGGAGCCATTCGCACTCTTCAGTTAATTCGTAAGTATTTAACTTCGTCGCTTTATCGGCTATGTTCATTTTACTAGGTACGTACTGCCATTCGTTCGACTGTGATAAATCGTCAATCTCGCCAAGTCGGTTAGCGACAAAAACTTTATAATTTCGTGTGTCGTTCTTTATCTGATGCAACACAATCAATGAATCAGTCCAGAAGAATCTCTTATCGGGAATAACGCGGCTTTCGCGCGCGATGGTGTCGGCGAGTCGGCATGCGATAACAGCTGACTGCAGTTCGAGCTTAGGTATAGATGTATATTTGTTTATATTCGATGCTCGGCACTTGCAAGCGATGAATGACGCGCTCACGCACACCGAGTCGTTTGTTTTTGTTTCCTTACGCCAATATGCGACAGCAGTAAATGCAGTAGGAGCCGCGTCGCAGAACACATGTAACTGTATGGTTGTCTCTTTCTGGCTCATGGGATCGTAATGTCCGCGCGTCGTAGGGTTAGCGTCGCCCCGCTCGCTCTCAGCTGATGACGAGGGGAAAACGCATCTTGGTATTCGTAAGTTTTGTAACTTTTTCAGTGCTGTAATCCAGTCTCGAAATATAACATTTTCTCTTTCAGGTATGACGTCATCCCATTTAATCTCTTTTTTCCAGGTGTTTTGCAATATAATTTTTGCCTTTACAGTAAATGGGGCAAGAAAACCGAAAATGTCGAATTTGGGATGTCCCAATTTTTGGCAACGTATAATAAATCGAAAACCGTTTGGGAGAAATAGGCTTTGTGAAGCGTTTTCAGAAATCAGATTCCAAAAATATGATAATCTGAATTAAATAAAGAAAATTTAAGTAATGTCCTTCATTTGACCCCTGCAGTGAATCGTCACAAAGGCAGATATAAAGCAGGTCTACACTCTAAAGCAAATTGACAGTTTGAAATGTTGCTGTCCTGCTTATAATAGCAAAGAGTGACAAAGACAGAACTTTAATCACATGATGCACACCTGGCTTTAAACAGTTGTCATTTATCATAAAGTCCGAAATGTATACAATACTCGCAATGTATTTTTACAAATTTAATTATTAAATTACTACGTTACAAGTAAATATGAAAGAATTTAAATATCAGATTTTAATAAAAAATATCTATTAACTATCACACCATTAAACAAACAGGAATAATCGAAGCTAAAAGAAGAGAAATAAATAAAACTATTTTATCATGGTTCATTTAGGACCCTAAGCCGTGCTTGTAATATTGACAGTGACAAGACAAATCAGGGGCACTACTACCAAAATCGAAGTTCGTATCGTATCATCCCTCTCTCTCGTGTCAAATCATATTAGCGTGAGCGGGACGGCATGAAACGAAGTTCGAATTATGCACTTCGTAGTAGGGTCTCAGTAGTGCCGTGGTAGTGCCACAGATTATGTTATGTACGACTTGAATTTTTCTAGGCTATGGAACGTGGCTCTCTCACTGTGACGTCATCCAACGTAATTCTAAAAAAAAATATAAAAAATTAAATACTCAACCAAATTCAAAATCGATGAAAATGGTGTCTTAAAATATCCTATTCTTTCCAAAAAAAATATAAAAACTATAGGTTATTTTTTTTGGTGCATCCCAATTAAGTATTTCCTAAACTGATTCTCATTCACAGAATGTCTTGGTGGGGCATATGCTGCGCTTATATTGAATGAGGCATTAGTATCATGCACTGTGACAGTCGTAGCCTGTAGATAGTTTTCTCTAAATTCACTGTGGAAATGATGTTTAATGCTGTCCTTAATCAGAATTGCAGTTCCGCCATGAGAGGAGCCGTCGGGATGGTTGGTACAATAGACTTTTTACAATAAAATATTTTAAACTATTATTATTTATTTTATCAATATTTACAATTGTTTACAAATTTTGATCTGGATATAACAATATAATAATTGCTTATTAAGATTTTTTACTGCACTATAAGAATAGTGAATTGAAATTTATTATTTTTTTTTTTTATTTTTTTTTTTAAAGCGTGTTTTTTAGTTTTTTTAAACTATTATTTATTTTCTATTTTTTAGTTGCATTTTTTTCACAGTGAGAGTTTCCATGTGCTAAAAAGAGACACAAAACGGTTTTTTGCTCGTCTTAAATAGACTTAGTCTATCTTATACTTGATCTTTGGTGCGCGCGCACTGCTCTACACTACTAAACGTAAACCTCTTTCTTTCTAACTTTACCCCCCTCACCTACAACCCCCCAACCCCCTAAACCCAACCCCCCAAACACCTAACCCCAACCCCCACAACCTTACCCCCAACCCTCTAAACCCCCCTTAACCCCTCCTCATTTTCCAAACCCCCAACCACCTAAACCCAACCCCCTAACCCCGGACCCCCACCCCATTTCCTCAATCTTCCCCCAAAGCCCTAACCCCAACCCCCCTTACCCCCTCCCCATTTCCCACAACCCCCCCAACCTCCCTAACCCCTGACGTCGGTCGCGCGTACGAATAAACACAATACTCTATGGGGCACCGCACAGCGACGCTGATGGCCGCGCATTTGTCATACGCGACCGACGGTACGCTCGACCGACGTCAGCGCCCGATGTCAACGTAGGAGGTAATCAAGCTTAAAAGTATCTGTTGATACGCGTACCTACTCGTAAATACTCGTGGACCTAGTCTTTGGATCTAGTCTTTTTGCGGACGCGTACTCGGAAGACTCAGTAGGTACGCGTTTTGCCTAGTACCTACGTCTCACCTCTATGAGGCAGGCGGCCGGGTCTGGCGCGGCGTCGCGCGTGTATCTCTGCACGACACACGTGCAGGTTCTGGAGCGGCGCGGCGCGGCCTGCAACTGGTGCAGCCCGCGCATCTGGCACGCCCCGCCCGGCCCCGGCTTCACTATAAACGCCGCGCGCGCCGGATCGCGCACGCCCTTGTAGACAGTTCGGCGATGTCTACAAAGCATCCGGCGTCGCGCGCCATCTTCACGCCCTTCAGGGCGTCCAGTGGCAGGCTGGCGGCGCCACCAACCAGTCATCTTCATCGAACCTAAAATATAAAAATGTATAGCGGTCAAACTTATAACACTTACTTAGGTACGTCAATTGACACTTAGGTACGTCAAATGATGTCTAGTTGTCGTGAATGGCTAAACAAAGCATGTTTTTATTGTTAATAGATTGATTGAATCTTATAAGTGAAATTTGGCTAGGGTGTATGTGTGTATATAGCTGGGACTAGGATAAGATTGTATAGGGTAGGAAGATAGTTAAGATATTAGTTAGTTTATCTCTTCTTTGTTTATTAATGTGCATAGGATTTTCCATTATTAACATAGAATTTTCGCTTATTGACATAGTTAATGGTTAGGATAATAGAAGAGTTTACAAAAAATAAAAAATTATAGATAAAAATAGAAAATTATAGATGAATCATTGTTCATTTGTGTACCCTTATGTTTTTATATTGCAGCCAGCAGCGAAGTGAAAGTTGATGAAGAGGTTCCAGGGAGCAGCATGCTGATCACCTGAGATGTGTAGTGTTGTATTCCCAACACTACAACCAAATTGGATCGATTTGACAGTTCCTTTAAGAAATCTTTAACTTTAGGGTAGTTTCAGCCACACCTGTCACGGATTGTTCCAAAATTGAGGTAGGTGTTATTTTTAATTGGTTTATCAGACGCTTAAGAGGCTCAATAGGCTTGATTCCATGCCCAAGAATCATGTTAATGTAATTAGAAAAAAACATTTTTCACTTCCCTTTCGTCATCCCATCGAAAAAGATGGCTTGAAATTTAAAATTAAAGTAATCTGAGAAAATCTCATTGTGCTCAGTGTTAAAATGGCATAAAGAACCACATTTCGATTCACCAAATGGTGATTTACAATAAAATGTATTGATTTCGGAAAAAACGGTGAGTTTTTACCATTATTTGTTTTTCAACCTTTTGGTATTTAAAATTTTTATTTGAGATATAACTTGTGGTTTTCTTGTTTTAGCCGCGAGGCGTTTTTTTTTTTATATCCTTTATATAATACATATTTGTAATCCTCCTATGGATTAAAACTATCGACATTTACGCATCGCATTTCGGCATGCTGAAACAAATGTGAAAGCACGCGGTGCCGGCCGCCATGTGGGTCCCGCCATAAGTTTCATTTGCGTTTTTGACTATTTTTCGTCCATAAACGGTCAGTGGAAAACTTTATTATACCGCAAGATGCACCAACGTCAAATAATTTTGGGACTTTAGTTTTTTTAATATGGAAGTGTAATTCACTCGCCCTTCTGGCCTATTAGTTTAATTCTTTTTTTTGAAAATGGAAGGCGAATGTTGACGCCGAATAAATTTGTACAACTAGCTCATAGAACTTAGTTAAGTTATTTTTGGCATGAGAGTCCGATAACCAAGCTTACGACGCAATCAGACGAAACTGGGAACCTCTATCAGGTGAGACTTAGTTTTTATTGCCACGTCTGAGTCCCCGGCCTGGATTAAAAAAGTCCAATATTTGTTCTACTGTCTGAGTTTTGGCTGTTTTGTTTTCTTTAAAAATAGCCTGGCGTCCGAAATTTTATTTGTCATTTCTAATTAAACTTACCATTTTATTTGTATACTTTCACACTACAACCAATCAAAATTAAAAATATTACATTTGTCGCCAGAGAACAGGGACTGAAGTACTTGTTTTTCGGACTTATTTACACTTATTTGTGAATTTGAGGTTGTTGCATCTCCTTATTATTGTTTTGACATTTATTTTGCATTTTGTTTTGAATGTTTTCAGCAAAATATTCTCGGATTTGACATTTTTAATAAGTTATTTTTGGCGGAGAAGTAAGTTTTATGCATTGGTACTTTCATTACTTTCATACCAACAGTGCTTGTTTATATTAGTATTTTTGTTAAACAAAACAATTAAATAATTTTGGTATTTACAAACTTAATTAACCATATAGATTTTGAACGGATTTGATAACTTAGAATATTTGAAGATTGTTTGGCTCGGCCAAGATTGAATTGAAATTTTTACTAACTTTGAAAATTTTTTAATTGACTTTTTAAATTTTGATAATATATATTAAAATCATTTAAAAATGGAGAAAGAATTACTGGATCTATCGCAGCCTAGAGAAGCTTGAGTAATCATCTTCAAGACATTGACTTGTCTAGACGTTTCTTGGACGATCTTAATAATTTAACTGAAATGAATGCTACTCACAATTTAAAACCAATCCAGACTCAAAAAGGTAACTTTCATAAAAAACCTGATCTTTCCAAATTTAAGTACAAATTTAATGGCAAGACTTGCGTTTGTGAATTTTTAACTAATTTAGATGAGTATTGCATAGCTCGTGATATTGCTGACAACCACATTTTGAATTCTTTTGCTGAAGTTCTCACGGATTCTGCATTGAAATGGTTTCGTTCTGTGCGGACAAACATTTTGACATGGCAGCGTTTAAAACTTGAATTGCTTAAACGTTTTGATAAATTAAATTTTGATTATCAACTTGAATTTGACCTGCGTACTAGAAAACAGCGCCAGGGTGAGACTTTGTCAGATTTCATCATTGACTTAGTAGACATGTCGAATAGATTGACAATTCCCCTTCAGGATTTAACTTTGTTGGAAATTTTAAGACACAACATGCTTCCAAAGTATTCCATGCACCTTTTGGGCAGGAATATCATTTCTATTGATGAGTTAGTGCAATTTAGTAAAATGATTGAAGAATATAATTCGACTCAAACTGAAGAGCGTAAGCCTCAGATTGACGCGCGAAAATTTAATAAAAAACCTAACATAGCTTTTATTACATCACCGCCTTCTGCGAAAAATTGTTTGAAGTGTGACGAAAGTGGTCATTCATTTAAAGAATGCAGGAAAATTCCTGGCATGATTTGCTTTAGATGCAAGAAAGCAAACACTACAGTTAAGTTTTGCACAAATTGCAACCCGGCTGTTAATAATGAACAACCTGGTACTTCTAATTCTAATTCAAAAAACTAATTTGTCGACCTAAACCTGACACTCAACGTAAAGAATTTTCCGATTGGCTTGATTATTTAAAAACATTTTTTGATATTCATAGAGTCGCACCTATTTTATTTGTAAAGAACGACGACGTTCGTCCCTTTCTAAACTTCAAAGTTCGTGACCGCAACTTTGTAGGTTTATTGGACAGTGGAGCGAATGGTTGCGTTTTAGGTTCAAATAGTCATTTAAAATTTTTAGATTTTGGTTTCAAAATAAGTACTGTTTCTAAAAGCGCTCGTACAGCTGACGGTTCTTCTCAAAATATTATTGGTATGATGGACATTCCTGTCACTTGTGATGACATCACCCATACTATCTCTTTTATGGTAATACCTTCATTGGAACCACCAATAATATTAGGTTTTGACTTTTGGCGTAAATTCAATTTAGCAAAAGATTTATTTAAAAATATAACTTATGAACATAGTAGCTCTACCCAAATTTGCTCAGTCACTTCTGTTTCAGAACTTTCTTTCGAAGATAAAAATAAATTAGATAAAATCATTAATAAGTTTGAAGATATTTCTTATGAAAAGATGGGTTTAGGTCTTACTAATTTAACAGAACATAAAATTGTTACTGTAGGCGAACCAGTTAAACAACGTTATTGGCCGCTTAGTCCGGCAAAACAAAAAGCTTTATATGATGAAGTAGATATTTTATTGAAGGAAAATATTATTCAACCCTCTAAGTCCCCATGGTCTTCTCCTGTTTTAGGCGTAGATAAAAAAGATGGTACCACTCGTTTATGTTTAGATTCCCGACGTTTAAATTCTTTGACTGTTAAAGATGCTTATCCACTTCCTTATACGTCACGTATTTTAGATAGTTTGAGAGATGCTAAATTTATTTCAGCTATTGACTTATCTAAAGCTTTTCTCCAAATTCCATTAGAAAAATCATCTTGTGAAAAAACTGCTTTTGTTATTCCTGGTAAAGGACTTTTTGAATTTGTTCGTATGCCTTTTGGTTTGACGAATGCCCCAGCTGAACTTCAGAGATTGGTAGATAAATTATTTGGTCCCGAATTTGACGGTCAAATAATGGCTTATTTGGACGATTTAGTCGCTATTTCAAAAGATTTTGACTCTCATTTAAAATTACTAGACATTATTTTTGAAAAATTGAAATCTGCTGGTTTGACAGTTAATCTTAAAAAATGTAAATTCTGTAAGGATAAACTACAATATCTTGGCTATGTTGTTGATGGTCGTGGTCTTCACACTGATCCTTCTAAGTTGGAAGTCATAAATAATTTTCCCGTCCCTATAACCGTTAAAGATTTAAGAAGTTTTTTAGGTATGTGTTCCTATTATCGTAGATTTATTTCAGACTTTGCTCATATAGCGTCCCCTCTCACAAAATTGACTGGTGGTAGTAAAAACTCAAAAAAACCCCTTGAATGGAATGAGTCAGCCGATATTGCGTTTAATAAATTAAAACAAATGTTAGTTTCTTCCCCCGTTTTAGCTTGCCCTAATTTCGAAAAACATTTTTTTCTTCATTGTGATGCTAGTTCCGTTGGTATAGGTAGCGTTTTATGTCAAGAAGACGAACAACATGAACAACATCCAATAGCTTATTATTCTCGTGCTTTATCTAGATGTGAACAAAATTATAGTACAACTGAAAGAGAACTTTTATCTATTTTAGATTCAATAGAGCATTTTAGACCGTACATTGAAGGTATGAATTTCACTATAGTTACTGATCATGCTAGTCTCCAGTGGTTACTTAGGTTAACTAACCCGTCGGGTAGACTCGCACGTTGGGCCGCTAGAATAGCGCAATTTTCATTTGATGTCATACATAAAAAAGGTAGTTTACATACGGTTCCTGATACTTTGTCTAGACTTGAAATAAATGCCATAGATATTACTTCTATAGATTATCCTGATGATGATATTATTGACCCTTGGTATAAAAAGATATTTGTTAATTGTCAAAAATTTCCTTTACGTCACAAAAGTTTCAAGGTAGAGAATAAAACTTTATATAAATATTGTAAAGCTAAATTTGATCCTAATTCTCGTTTAAATTGGAAAATTGTTATCCCCAAAGAACATATTATAGAGACTCTTAGAAATAATCACGATGACTTAAATTCAGGACATTTAGGTATTCATAAAACTTTGAAAAAACTGAAGGTACACTATTTTTGGTCTGGTATGTTTAAAGATGTTCGAAATTACATAAATTCTTGTGAGACTTGCAAAGCTTATAAACATTCAAATTCTCCTCCATTTGGTTTGATGGTTAATCCTAAAAAAGTTGATCAGCCTATGGTTATGTTGTCTTTAGATTTAATTGGAATTTTACCAAGAACCTATTCAGGTCATAGATTTATTTTGTCAGTGGTCGATGTTTTCACTAAGTATGTCTGGATGTTTCCTTTAGTTAATGCTACTACAAAATCCATTTGTAAATTACTTGAAAAAGATATATTCTTAAAATTTGGCTCTCCTAAAATTTTGATATGTGACAATGGGTCCCAGCTAACTTCTAAAGATTTTGTTGACTTTCTTAAAAAGTATAACATTACTAAAATATTTTATAATAGTCTCTATACTCCTCAAAATAATGTAATTGAGAGATTTAATAAGACTCTAGAAACCTGTATCTCTTGTTTTGTAAAAGACGGTCATAGAACTTGGTCAAAATTTTTACCCCATGTTCAATTAGCTTTAAATTGAAGCGAAAACTTAGCTACGGAGTTTACTCCTAATTTTCTGATGTTTGGTAGAGAAGTCATTGTAGATGCTGCTCTACATAGAGTTAGTAATTCTGTTAATAATTTAGATGAAATTCAACTTGGAAACCGTCAATCTTACGCTGAATCTTTAAATAATCTTGGTACTATTTTTGAAAAGGTTACTAGTAGTTTGTTAAAAGCTTATAAAAAGAATGCTGCCACTTAAAATAAGGGTAGAAAGTTTGTTTCATATAACGTTGGTGACATAGTTTGGAGACGTAATTTTGTTCAATCCAATGCGTATAACTATTTTTCAGCTAAACTTGCTCCAAAGTTCGTTAAATCCGAAATAACTGAAAAAGTTTCTAATAACGTTTATGTTTTAAAAGATTTAAGTAAGGGTTCAACTGGTCGTTACCATGTTAAGGACATCATTAAAATTTAATTTTGCTCTTCAAGCTTTTATAGCTTTTAGCGTTTTGTGTATTATATTTACATACACTTTAATATTTTTGTTTGCTAAATATACATGGCAAAAAATGTTGTTGGAAAGGGAAGTCATTTTTTGTGAGTTAGAATGTCTTAGTTTGAAGTCGATACTCTTTTTCGACTTATATTTATTCTTTCGTTCTTTGCGTAGTTTGTTGTTTCTTAGAAAATATAGAAAGCTCGACCTTGTTTGTTGGCTGCCTTTTGTTTGGTCATCAAATTAATTTTTGAAATTTAACCAATTTTGTCTCTTGTTTTGTAACTGGACTTAGTTTGAGGTTTTGTATGGCAGAGTGTTAGGGATGTATGAATAAATGCCTCTTGAAAGGATGTATGATAGGTATAACTAATATCCAATTGCTGAAGTAGATATCAAAATATTTAATTTTGGCTCTTTCGTCTTTCATTTTTTGAAACATGAATAGTAGTTCTGTTTAGAAAGAACACTTTTTCTTCTAACTCATAAAATCTTAAAACTATTTTGTATATTTTGTATAGTCAAGTTTTGAGTAGTATTTAGCTCTACCATAGACTTTGAACTTACATATTTTTTAGCTCAAATTTCTCCACTTACAATTAAGTGATGAATTATAAATTTAACATTTTAGTTAAAGTAATTTTAGGATTTGCATGATGTAGTTAATTAAGTTTCCTATTGGAATTTCATGGATTAGACTTAGCACGCGTGCACTTTCCTTGCTTTGACTCTTGGATTTGACTCTATAGGACTTAGTTTCCTCATTTATAGATTTTCCTATCCGCTTCTGTGTCCGGAAAGTCAGTGGAGTTGTGCCGACCACAGTTAAGTGTGATATTTTTTTCCTTGGTATCGTCTCTATTGTAGAGCGCCCAAGTTTTGTTACTCATGCCTGGAAGTCTGGTGGTGTTGTGCCAGTCATGATGTTTTCCTTTTAGAACACGTCTGTGTCCGGAAAGTCAGTGGAGTTGTGCCGACCACAGTATGGTGTTTTTTCCTTGGTATCGTCTCTATTGTAGAGCGCCCAATTTTTGTTACTCATGCCTGGAAGTCTGGTGGTGTTGTGCCAGTCATGATGTTTTTCCTTTTAGAACACGTCTGTGTCCGGAAAGTCAGTGGAGTTGTGCCGACCACAGTACGGTGTATTTTTTTCTTAGATACGACTCTATCATAGAGCGTCCAAGTTTTTTGATACCCATGTTTGGAAGGGTAGTGTTTAGCCAGATATGGAGTTATCGTTCTTCGTAGCGTTTAATCAGTGGCTGATTTGCCTACTGAATTTCAGTTTACTTAGTTAAACTTTTGTTAGAAATTTTACTTGTCTAGCTTGAGTCAGCGGCGAAGGTGCCTAGCTGATCTCTTGGTCTTTTTTTGACAGGTTATGCAAGTAAGATTTTGAGTTTCATTTAGCTATTTTGATTTAACTTTAAGAAAAATTATTTGGCTAAGCTTGAGTCAGCGGCGCAGGTGCCTAGCTGATCTCTTGTGCTCCTTGACACGCTTGTCAAATAAGTTTTTTGTTTAAAATTTTCGCATGTTTAACTTGGTAATAATAACTTTTGAATAGTTTAGAGTCAGCGGCGAATGTGCCTAGCTGAGTTTTGGTCCTTGGTGACAGGCTATTTCAAATAGTTTAGTTTAATGCTTTTGATAATTTTACTTGTTTAGCTTCGAGTCAGTGGCGAAGGTGCCTAACTGATCTTGTTATCCTTAGCGGTGGGGTAAGCAAGTAACATTATGTAGTTTCTATTCTATGAAAGTAGAGTTAAATAATTAGCAGTTGTTAGACTTAGTGTTAGATATTTGTATATTCTTTGTCTATTAATTTAATTATTTCTACTGTTTTACCGTAGGCCTCGATGCATCTGTTTTCAGCGTCGGTCATGCGAATTCAGGTGATGCCAAGGTAGAGCAGTAACTTGGTATCTTAGATCGGGATTCCTTGTCTTATTTGAAATAATCATCTGGAAGCTTTTAAGCTTGTTATTGTTATGGCTTTGGACATAGAGTTCAATCTTCATAATTATGTATTGGCTTTCACTTTTGGAATATTTGATGATAGAGTTTGAAGTTTGCAATCTTGCATGCTTTGAATTTAGTTTTAGAGCTTTGGTTTTGGTTCAGGAACATCTTCTTGAGGTTTCCCAGCCTTATTTTTTTCCCCTTTGAATGTAGAGTCATAAATTAAAACTTTGTTGTCTTTTAAACTTTTGATAGAGCTTTAGTGCTTTATTTTTTTTTCGGGAAAGGGTGAATTGTAGTGTTGTATTCCCAACACTACAACCAAATTGGATCGATTTGACAGTTCCTTTAAGAAATCTTTAACTTTAGGGTAGTTTCAGCCACACCTGTCATAGATTGTTCCAAAATTGAGGTAGGTGTTATTTTTAATTGGTTTATCAGACGCTTAAGAGGCTCAATAGGCTTGATTCCATGCCCAAGAATCATGTTAATGTAATTAGAAAAAAACATTTTTCACTTCCCTTTCGTCATCCCATCGAAAAAGATGGCTTGAAATTTAAATTTTTTTTTTTTTTTTTTTTTTTTATGTTAGATAGGCCAGACAAACGAACTAGTGGGTCACCTGATGTTAAATGAACACCACTGTCCATAGACACCCGCAGGCGCTTTACACGATGCAAGTGCGTTGTCGGCCCTAAAGGAGAGGGAATATGGGAAGGGGGAGAGGGAGGGGGAGAGGGAAGGGGTGATATATTGGGCCCCCGGCACTCTCACTGACCGTACGAAACGCAATCAGGATTACTGCTGCTTCACGCCGGTGTTCTGTGAGAGGGTGGTACTGCCCCGGACGAGCCGGCCCATTCGTGATGCAGCGGCTAGCTACAACATGGCTCTACCACTACAAATTAAAGTAATCTGAGAAAATCTCATTGTGCTCAGTGTTAAAATGGCATAAAGAACCACATTTCGATTCACCAAATGGTGATTTACAATAAAATGTATTGATTTCGGAAAAAACGGTGAGTTTTTAGCATTATTTGTTTTTCAACCTTTTGGTATTTAAAATTTTTATTTGAGATATAACTTGTGGTTTTCTTGTTTTAGCCGCGAGGCGTTTTTTTTTTTATATCCTTTATATAATACATATTTGTAATCCTCCTATGGATTAAAACTATCGACATTTACGCATCGCATTTCGGCATGCTGAAACAAATGTGAAAGCACGCGGTGCCGGCCGCCATGTGGGTCCCGCCATAAGTTTCATTTGCGTTTTTGACTATTTTTCGTCCATAAACGGTCAGTGGAAAACTTTATTATACCGCAAGATGCACCAACGTCAAATAATTTTGGGACTTTAGTTTTTTTAATATGGAAGTGTAATTCACTCGCCCTTCTGGCCTATTAGTTTAATTCTTTTTTTTGAAAATGGAAGGCGAATGTTGACGCCGAATAAATTTGTACAACTAGCTCATAGAACTTAGTTAAGTTATTTTTGGCATAAGAGTCCGATAACCAAGCTTACGACGCAATCAGACGAAACTGGGAACCTCTATCAGGTGAGACTTAGTTTTTATTGCCACGTCTGAGTCCCCGGCCTGGATTAAAAAAGTCCAATATTTGTTCTACTGTCTGAGTTTTGGCTGTTTTGTTTTCTTTAAAAATAGCCTGGCGTCCGAAATTTTATTTGTCATTTCTAATTAAACTTACCATTTTATTTGTATACTTTCACACTACAACCAATCAAAATTAAAAATATTACAGATGGCCTCATGCAGCAATTTGTCTGATGTCATGGACATCAGGAAAAGAAAAGAAATGGAATAAAAAAGAATCAGGAGTATAATTTGATTACTTATTTAGATGCTGCAAGGGTCCGGAGCTTCGCTTCATTAAATTTAATTGATTATTTTTCTTAAGTTTAGCATGGAACGGGAATGAAGGAGTTGGAGAATCTTTCTTGACTTATGCATTTTGTATAATATAAAATATATTGATTTTCATCAGTGGTGAAGGACGTTATGAGCATAGGAACTCGAAAGTGGCTGGTGGTTGAAGGATAATATATTAATGTTATGAAAATGGATAATTAAATAAATTGCCATTTGCGTTATTAAGAACATGATTTGCGTGATATGCTTAATAAAATTTTTCTGATTAGATGATGACCACAAGACTTGTCTCCGATGGGCCAGCTAAGCAGTGAAGACCAAGCAGATGGAAGCCGATTAATAGGTTTATAAAATTAATTTGTAGCTAAATGTAGGAGTTAGTTTACATAGTAGGTCTTGTAATTTCAAGTATAGTACCTGGGCGACCGAGCTCTGCTCGGGCAGAAACTCGGTACCAAGCGTTTTCCCATAGATAAGACCAAGCTAGATCAATTTGTCATCCCCGAAAACCCCCAAATACCAAATTTCATCGAAATCGTTGGAACCGTTTCCGAGATCCTGATTATATACACCGGAGGGGTGGGGGGGGGGGGGGTGAGAGGGGGGAGGGGATGCGGGGGAGGGAGCGCGGGGGTGTTAAAGGGGGGATGAAAATTTCATTGATTTTGCCGTAGGATGCACCGTTTTCAAGATATTTGACAAAAACACCGGAGGTTGGGTGAGTCACGTTAAACTATCGTCCGTAAACCGACTTTACAGACAACCGGCTTTTCCTGTTCTGTGCTCCCAATAGGGAACGTGCACATAGACGGTGCTGCCAACTGGTGCCATAAGGGTGCCATCAATTTGAATGTTTTACCTTGATAAGTTTGTTTTACTGTCCGCATAGTGTCTCTTCTGTCGCATTAGTGCTGCCGCCTATAGTTACTGCACGTTCCCTATAATACTTTTTCTAACAAAAAAGTAACTTTTCTCACAAAAAAGTAACTTTTTCTCACAAAAGAAGAAACTTGACGTTTTCTCATGAAAAATAAACTTAAAAAAAAAAAAACAAAAATCTTGAAAAAAAACGTGGAATCGAACCGAGGTCGGCTGGATCCGCGACCACCCGATTTCTAATGTGCCATTATGATCTGCTCGAAGTCGGCGAAATAAAGCTTCATATTCTAATGCAAACAAAAATAGCCGGAAAACACGAGTAAAAGCGATTTTCTGAAAATGAAACATAGCTAGATCAGTTTTTCATCCCCGAAAACCCCCACATACCAAATTTCATCGAAATCGTTGGAGCCGTTTCCGAGATCCTGATTATATATATATATACATATATACAAGAATTGCTCGTTTAAGAGGGTACGATGGCTGAGAGACTTTTGAGAAATAGGTATTTTAATGAAATGTCGCTGTCTCGCTCGAACCCCTCCGTGTCAGTACAGCGAGAGCTGACAACTGCAGCTCAGACCGTTAATAGGCGCGTAAAATTGATCAAAACAGCATTTCGTAATCCCCTGTTTTCTTTCCGAAAACTGGACCAATAAAATTATTTTTTTCAAATATAATTAGAGGATAGATTTAGCTATGCCCCTATGTTTTCCTTTTTTTGTTTATATGAGGGATTCTTTTCTGATGAGTATCTGAAAATGACGTTGAAATTGGGCAATTTTTTCAGTTTTTGAAAGCTCATATTTCTTATGTTAATTGAAATATGGAAAAAAACGAAACCTAGGGGCATAGCTGTGGTAGATACAGATTACACAGTAAAAAAAATTTGGCTCTAAAGCCATTATCCAGGGAGGAAACAGGGGATTACGTTTGTATGGAGAAATGGTGCACATCGTATCCTCTTAAAGGTATTAGATTAGATTTATGCCATAAACTTATTAACTGGTTTTGGGAGTTTAAAGATTGCAAAAAGGCATATAGTCATTATTAGGATGGCATAAACATACTGTTGATTGTAGCAAGGTAGGCACCAGTAGGGTTCGTATGCTTATTGTTGCCTATAGAGGTAATTACACCACCACCTAGTGAGGGGGTCTCAAACACTCCATAAGAGATGTTGATGGTGACTACCTGCAGGGGGGGGGGTGATACCTGCCTACGCATGTTTGGTATGTTGGAGGGTGTGTTTTTTGAACGACACCAACACCAAGCATGGGTGGGAGTGATCCCACTGGTCTGTATTCTGATGTGGCCCAAATGAGGTCATAGACATAAATTTTACTTATCCAAGCACAGAATACGGATAAGGATACTTAGTAAGGACCTTAGATTATAAGAACACCATGGAGCCTGCTTTTCCTGGTGGTTTTACAGTCTTCGGGCTGCAACCTTAGGTTCAAGGGCCTAACCCCACCAATGTTTAAATGATTGATTGGTGACCACAGATAAAGGTTGCAGGCCAGCCTCACATAGGCTATGGTGATGATTGTTAATTGTCCACCAGTAGGTAGGGTAGACCTGACCTCAATAAGAGGGAAGGAAATTGTTAGCGTACATTCGATAGAGGTCACAAAGATACTCTATGGTATCAGTTTAAAATATTAAATTAACAATAGATCTATCGTATGTCAGCTTTGAAAAAGTGCATTTGTACATTGTTTCGGATTTGGGTCAAAAAAGAATAAAAGTTGGTCTTAGTATAAAACATATGTTTTTTCATTGATAGGGCTCCTAAGATAAAGCGGAGGATCATAATACGATCCTCACAGTACTGAGTTTCAGCCCGAGCAGAGCTCGGTCGCCCAGGTACTATACATAGACATACTTTATTTCTAACGAAAAATTACATGATAAAAGTATAAAAACTATTTTATGTCCTGCCCCACAACTCAAACTATCTGTATGTATACCAAATTTCATCTAAATCGGTTCAGCTGTTTAAGAGTAAATAAGTAACAGAGATACAAACACTTTCGCATTTATAATATTAATACGGATAATTGGTCAAAAATACATCAACATTTTTTATTTCTCACGAAAAGTTAATGATAGAATTTTTATAGTCCTTTTTATGGGCTCCCAATTCAAATTACCACCTCCCTTTTTACACCCTTAAGGGACGATTTCTTAAGGTAACAGACAGACAGAGAGACAGACACACTTTCGCATTTATAATATTAGTATGGAGTATGGATTGTAACATCAAATTTTAGTCACAAGTTTCATCATCGTCATCCCAGCTTATATACGTCCTGCTGTAGGGCACAGGCCTTCTCTCGGAATGAGAGGGCTTTGCCATAGTTCCCACGCGGGCCCTGTGCGGAATGGGAAATCCACCCACACCATTGAATTTCTTCAGCTCTTTGCAGGTGTATGCAGGTTTCCCTTTGATCAATTATAACTGAAGATACACATTGCCGAACAAAATCCCCTTCAAAAAATGTCCGAACTTTTTTATTTGTTTGCATAACAATTAAAATCATCACCCACACAGAAATTTGAACCTAATCTTTACTTCATTACAGTCGGTTGTCTTAGTCTGATGTTAGGTTAGGTAGATAATAAAAACTTACTTTCGGCTTTTCGTTACATTTAGATTATGAAAATATGGCAACTGATTAGGTTGGCAAATAAAAAAATGGATTATTGTAATTCGGGATTTTGAATTCGTTGGCAAATAAAACTGTGATTAAATGAATCCGTGGCATTGTGAAGTTGTGGAAAAACAAAACATATGGATTTTAAAAAGTCGGAGAACCGTTTTCGGATAAATGAAATTCGAGTAAAGGAGTTTCTAAACATCGATAGGTTCCCAGTTAGATCTCGGAAAATATGTACAGAGAATACTTTTGATTTCAATATTAGCAACTATCTTGGCTTTGCACGCTTTTGCGTTTTGCTTGTTCATAATTTATATAAATAAAATTCTTGATTACAAAAGTCACAAATTAACATTTAAGTAGCAGTTACATTATTAAATAATAACATAACTAGCTGTTGCTCGCGACTACGAGAATAGGGGTGGGTTGATCAACTTTTTTTTCAGCTAAAACTAAAAATTCAAAAAGCTTAAATGAATGTTTATATTGCGGACCAATGATGCTGGAAGATTTGACAGGACTTGTATAATTCATATAATTTATTCATAATTGTATATTCACAGGATATATTGAGTTCTATTTTGGATTTTGTTTAATCTGTTCAAGTATTCAACTCAATAGGGATGACGACGGGGTTAAAAATATGTCATTCTATTTAGTCCGTCAGTTAGATTATGGGAAAATATGGGACACGTATTTTTTGGTTTATCAAATTATTAAAAATCTACAAAGATATAGATCATCAAACTTCCGGAGTGGGGGCTTGTGACGTCACCCTTAGGTAAAAATTGTACCATATGGTGACGTCACTCGAAACTTCTAAGCACTGTATCCTCGTCATTTTTTGTTTGTTAAACAAAAGAAAAAATATGTGTACAACATTTTTTAATAATCTAACTGACGGACTAAACAGTTTTTTTTAGTCGTCTAGCCTATTTCATAATATCAAAGCATAGTGGATATAAATGTACTTATTTAACATAAGTACCATAGTATTGAACTAGGCGTTAGCATATATGAAAGCTATTAATATCACAACATGACAAATTAATTAATTAATTTGAAAATAAAATCAAATCTCTATATTAATTTTTAAATTAATGAAATTGTTCAACTTGGCTTCGAGCACTGCCGTGCCTCCAGATGATAGGTACCATAACTATGTTTATTTTATTAATCAATGGAATTTTTCAATTTGACGAAGCACTACTGTGCCCTCAAATAGAGCAATAATTATAATTATGATTATCCAAATAAACAATGATTTTAATTCACTTTGCTTTTAAATTTTAAGCAATATGACGGATCATTTATTGTTTTTTATTAATTGCACTGAATAATTATGTATAAATAAATCCTTTATACGAGCTTTAGTCAAACCAAAATTTTATCCAATTAAATTACATACTTAAATTGCGATGTTATTTCATCGTTTTTGTATTAGTATTTGAGTCATCTATTTCAAATTTTATCTTAACCCTTTCGGCGCGAGCGCCTTCTAGCGCGCTGCAATGGTCCTGCGCGCAGGCCCGACGAAGCGATGCAATGCGCCCGCGCGCAGTACATTTTTTCCCGTACTAAATACCCATGATGCACCCTGTGCATCATTGCGCGCGGTGGGACCGCACGCACTTTCTCGCCTCGAACGGCAAGGGAATGGATGGCGTAATGCGCTATTTATAATAACCAAACACCGAATGTTTATTTGTGGGTGAAATAAAAAACAATATTTTAACATACTTCAATATAAGTATATTGAACTCCTCCGAAACGGCTTGACCGATTTTTATATATTTTTTTCCCTATATTCAGTAGGTCTGAGAATAGGACGTAGGCTATTTTTTATACCCCTATTCTGCGCAGACGGAGTAGCGCGTAACAACTAGTTTAAATATAAAAATGTAGAGATTAGAATACCTACATAAAATATATAAGTACAAAAAGTAACGATAATCCGGTAAATATGCACACGAGTATGATTATTGGCGAAAGACTGGGCGTTTAGCCGGGTCGATTGTACCAAGAGCAGTATTCGATTCCATAAAGATAGCCGGGTCAGTAAAGATTCACAATTACAACGCTACGCACAACGCGTAACGCTCAATCACAGGCACAAACTAAGACTGTAACCACAAAATTAATGTCAAGACACTAAGATTACCCGCCCTTTGTCTATCAGGCTCAGGTCAGCGATGCTCGTAATTGGTCTATTTTCGTCTGAAAGCCTAAACATTAATTATCACATTTGTGCTACTATTGTAAGTAGCCACAAGGGGCATAAAACTTTTACTCGGACCTCTCGCTCGCACTTAGGGAGTCCTATGGATGAGCGTAGTGTCACAAGACACACAGACATCAGCCGAGTGGGTCCGTGGGTAAAACCCTTTTATCGGACCTCTGGCTCGCACTTAGGAGTCTAACGGTATACCAGGGTCACGGGACACGGTAAAGCCAGGTAGCCGAAAAGGTTTAACACGGACTTGAATAATAATACGCAACATGATGAGATTGAAAAGTTTAGTAAAATTTATACTGCACCGCATAATATCCCTACTTAGTGTACCGCTACTACTTTAAAAAATATTTATTTGATTAATCTTACTAATATTATAAACGTGAAAGTTTGTATGGATGGATGTGTACCTAGATGTTTGTTACTTTTTCACGAATTATGATGAAACTTGGCACATAAATAGTTTATAACCTGGTTTGACAAATATAGGATAGGACTTTTTATCCCGGAAAAATGCGTAGTTTAGGCGACATAACGATAAACGAATTCTTCGCAGACGAAATCGCGGCCAACAGCTACTCAACAACCCTATTTCCATCTGCTATTTATCTACACTTTTTGCTAAAATACATATTCAATGATTATACCTATGAATTATTTTAAAAATATAAAAACAGATGGTTCTATGCTGCAGAATACCATCCACTGTGATTGGCAGTACGCTACGGCGCAATGATGCACCGTGTTATCATGGCATTTTCAAAGTTAAAATATGAATATAAAGTTGATTTATTTAACTGAATGTGGATATCAAAGTCCAAATTTCTGGTTTATCAAATAAAAATGAAAACTTTTTAACTAAATACGGATAATAATGACAGTCGAATTTCAAAGTATTTTTTCTCTGTAAATACCATGGAACAATAATAATAACAAAAAACACTAAATGAATTATAGATCCAGTAATCCTGATCAACCAAAAACTACATAAATTTTGGGCAAAATATTATGTTTAGATCAAGATTTGTAATGATGCTCATGCGCATCATGCGCGCCCAAGAGACTGCAATCCCTTGATGCGCATGGTCATCATGCGCGTGCGAGAGCCTGCAATCTCATGATGCACATGGGCATCATGCGCGCCGAAAGGGTTAAAAACGATACGATTATACCATAGTGCGTGGTTGTAGAGAAATATCTTATTACTTTGACTATAAAGTTATCATCAAATTCAGAACATTAATATACTTTCACTACATTTAATTAGGTTTTCTACATACCTTGTTCATTAAATCGCACACAAGTCTGCTTTTAAAACCGCAACCGCGACTTGAGCCCGAAGGTAGGTACGTGTCGTACCGCGATACCGCGCGCTTAGTTCTTGGAACTAATGTTGCCTCCTAAGATACCAATACATATTAGTTTATAAATAAGTTACAACAATTTCCTTCTAGGACGTTTGAACCCTGTAATTGCGTAAATACAGGTATGAAAGTGTGCATAGGTACTTTGCCGCTGGCCACCATGTGCCGGTGCCGGCATTGAAACCATCTCGGTACTTACGCCGCAGCAGCGTTATTTCATGTAAATACATTGAATTTCGGCAGCAGTCTTATTTACGATCAAGAACTCATCAATACTGGTTGTTTATTAACTTATTTCTTTGCCACTTTATATCGTATTTGTACCAAAAGTAACTTGGTAAAATAGTGTCGAGTAGGTATGGTTGCATTTACCTTTTCTGGCTGTTTAACAATAAGAATAACGTAATCCACATAATATGATGCTCACCTGTTATTTAAGAACACTTTTCACGCACTTTGAGAACTTATCACCACTTATTTTCGCCAAACAAACTTTTTCTCGGTAACGACGCCCTTAGTACTAGAAGAAAATTCGGCCATCTTGGAAGCGGCTCGCGCCGGCTACTTTTTGAACTACGAGTCAATGACGTATTTTATTTCGTAAAAATTACTAATGATATTTAGAATTAGCGTAATAATTTCTTATAAAATAATAATTTCACTTATTAAGCACTTTGAAGTCTTAACAGTTACGACAAATAATGTACATCTAATAATATTCTTATTAGAAATGATATGTCACCATCTTCGTTTTCGTCGTAGTACTTCCGGTTTCGCAATACGAGATAGGCATTTGTTTAATTCGTACTTTCTAGAAATAAAATTATGCAATTTACAAATAATGTACTATTTTACGTCTTTTATAACAATTTACAAATTTTTGCTTGTATTTTTCTGGTTTAATACCACAGCACAGATTGAGAATAAAATTAAACAACATTTAGTTCCATTTGTTGATCATAGATGTCGTTATGAGTCACAAAATTACATATTGCTCATCCATTTTGCAAGAAATTATTTTCAGATGCTCTTTAATGAGTTTATTTGCAACAGCAAATTGCGAATGCACTTATCCGCAGCTACTACACCAATTTGTGGGGGCGCGTTGTGTATTGTTGTGGGAATGTAACCAATAGTATAAACTGTTTGTAAAGAGTTATGATTATCTGAGTATCTGCTTCGCTTATTACCGACTGCCCACAATATACTTGCCCAAGTTCAGGTCAATAAAGAGCATGTCAAACAATCTATATCAATATCTATTTAGATGGCAATTGCAATAGTAATATTGGGATCTCATACCTTAAGATAACTCCTGTGATGTCCGCGCTCTTCAGCCATTTACATCTCACTCAGGCGCTAGCCTGGTGCTCATATAGTGTGATATCCAAACAGACTAAGCGTCAACCACCTGTGGTAAAAATAAATACTATGACTTCAACCGCAGTTGAAGCCACATACAAGATTGCCATGGATCACCATTAATGAATCATAACATAACCAAGTTTCATCGGTTGGCTAAACCAACATACCATTATAAAGTTATATCTTTCAGTGGTTGGTTGAGCCAACCCACATGCCAGTCCTTAAGACCCGACTATTACGTGGTACCAATCATGTCTTGCACTGGTTAGCTTAACCAACTTACTGTCCGTCATTAAGTCCAGACGCAAATGGTATAATACCCACAAATCATGTCATTCACTTGTTGGTTAAATCAACCCACATGTCAGTCATCAAGACCTGACGATGAAGGGGCGCAAAGACATATTCCCCCCAATGGCCTGCCCTCACATCCCGTGCAAGCAACTCTTGCACGTATGTCGCAGAAACATCATCCCATGGGCTGCCGAACCAATCCCGTGCAAACAGCACGTATTGGAGGCAGATAACAAACATGTACCATTGGGGCCGCCACACCAATCCCGCGCAAGCCAGCCACTCCTGCACGTATTGGAGGCAGATCACAAAGTATATTTCATACTTACCACATGAAACTATGGTTTAAGACATAAAACCTTTAGTATACTTAATTGGCAAATAATCTTGTAAGAACCACTTAGCTTTGAAATCAGCTCAGGAGTCCCGACATCATCACATTTATATTTGGATAACACTTTTACTTTACATTGAATCATTTGAAACGCTGCGCAAAGAAGGTAAAACAAATTGACAGCTTACCACAGATATTTATAACGTGGCGGAAATTTGAATCTTCAGAATAATGTTGCTATGTACAAATATTTATACTTCGCGTACTAAGTACGCGACAGCATTTATCCGCCGACAAACAAGCTCTTACGAACTTTTACTACTAAATGCAAAATGCACCCAATGGCTCAATGGAGAAACGCCGCATATGTTTCGAAAAGTAAAATATTTCAAAAAAAAACATTTTTTCGATGCGCTCGTTAAATGCTAATCTATTTTGGTATAAACGAAATTACTTTAACTAATAACTAATATAAAAGTAACTTGCATTGATTATTTGAAACGGTGAAACAGTCAACGGTCGCCTCACGCACGATAAAGTGACAGCCAGCCACAGAACACGCACACGCACTGCCGTACGACACAGATAAGAAAATAAGTAGTTTGCGCTTACAACTTTACTAACCTCTGCGCTTTGCTTTTAATTTAATTCACGACTTGTTTTTATTTTCTCTTACTAACAATAATATCATAAAGCCTAAGTCTTTATTCTATAATTAACCAAAAAACATACAACATATGGTTGGTTGTTTCGTACTTAAAACACCACAATTGAGGTATTTCATTTTCATGATAGAAAATCATTCGTCATCATAATATTTGCAAAAACCAAACTTTTATATCATTCACTTGTATCGATTGCGATGACATTTACCTCAAAGAGTATTGTAATATTACATGAACATTTACCTCCGCGCTTAGCTTCATTCTGTTACGCGAAACGATTTCTTAATGACGCTTGTATACGTAGTTGCTTTGGGCTTTCAAGACGAAACCAATCGCGTGTTTGTTAGACAATAAGACTGCAGCTCGGCCAGTACATATACGTTGTGCCATGCTTCTTGCGGTGCATCCTTCTTGGCAATCATGGTTTTTCCGAAAGCGCTGGTAGACTTAAAAGAAATGAAAACATAATTAGTAGAGCCATCTTGTTTTGAATAGTCGTACTTACTGTACATTGCCATTAGTGACAAAATAATAGCAGTACTAAAAGTTAAGTGACATCTATTGAAGACGTAATCTATGAAATTATATTTATACTACTCACCGCTAGATGCCATATCAAAACCAGCGTCTTTTCTTAGAAGCTTAGAACATTTATTTATTTATTGATAAAATAATTTACATGACATTACAGTAAAAACCAATGCGTCACGAAACTTAGATTAACACTTGAAGATTACGTTTACAATAATAAATAATAGACAGAGACACACACATCATGCCTGTATCCCAAAGGGGGTAGGCAGAGCACACAAAACGCTACATTTGCGTTTTGGAGTTACTTCTAGCAATTTTAAGTTAAATGAACAATAATTAAGTAATTTAATACAGCTACAACCAATGCGACACGAAACTTTATTACAATTAAACTAGACTAACAACTAAATTAAAGATCTATGTTACACAGAAAAATATTAACAACAAACAAACAAACAAATTATATTGGGACAGTCGAACACCTGTCATCCATCGCCTCACAAAATCTTAAGCATTCACTGCAAACTGCCGCCCATCGCCATGCAAACAAGTCGCACTCAGGTGTCGATGCCAGCAGCGCATTGAGCTGTGCAAGAGCGCGGGGCAGGGGCGAGTTCCTACACGACACGGTGCGCGCAGACGGCACAGCCAAAAGATCGCGTCGCCGCGGTTTAAGGGCTATCCTTGGGATATCTGGTACGGGTATGTATTACAATACCGAAGTACGAAAGACCGAATGTATTAAAACATCGAATGGGTCAAAAGACCGACACGATTTTTTTCTGAAACCGTTAACTTTTTAAGATTGTTATAAAACAAACCTAACCTAACCTAATGGGTTCTGTATGATGCCGTTTTAATAAATTCTGAAAAGTTTACGGTTTCAGAAAAAAATAGTGTCGGTCTTTTGACCCATTCGATGTTTTAATACATTCGGTCTTTCGTACTTCGGTATTGTAAAACACACCCATCTGGTACAAACAATCGAACTAAACGCTCCACAATTTCGGGACAGTCCGACTCACCCCGCAAGGCTCGACATGCCATAACCACAAGCTGATAATTCCGCCTGACCTCCAAGGAGTTGTACCCGAGGGAGCCGAGAAGATACTTGGTGGGGTACAAATACGGGTAAAATCCAAATACCTTTTTATAAAGGAACCTTAAAAATACTTTCTGAACCCTTTCAAGAAGTAATACGTACGTCGATTCGTAAGGATTCCATACAATGGACGAAGTCTCTAGCTTACTCCTTACCAAGGCATTGTAAACCATGCTTGTAAACATACAGCGCCATCTGTTAATGAATAGTAGTAACATAATTAGTAGAGCCATCTTGTGTTGAATAGTTTACTTACTGTACATTGCCATCTAGTGACAAAGAGCAGTACTAAAAGTTAAGCGAATAGTAGTAACATAGTTAGTACAGCCATCTTGTGTTGAATAGTTGTACTTACTGTTCATTGCCATCTAGTGACAAATAGTTGCACTAAAAGTTAAGCGACATCTAATGAAACCAGAGTAAACTTAAAAATAATATTTCTACTACTCATCGCTAGATGCCGTAGCAAAACCAGCATATTTTCTTAGAATAAAATATACACAACCAAAGACAACTAGTCCTTTTAGCACAACTTAAAAAATAAATGAAACTTGATGTTGGCATGCAAATTTGTCACTTTTGAGAGAGAGAGAGAGAGAGATGTTTATTTACACATATTCGATACAAACACAGAAAAAAAAAAATACATTTGACAGGAAATTTACAAATTAAAAAAATATATCGAATAGTATAAATTGGGCCCCACTCAGCATAATGTTGTGGCAAGCCACAACGCTGTTTTTCAGTGGGACCCATTTAAAAACTAAACACAAAAACATACACACTGTGACGACACGAACGCCAGCGAATAGTTCGCAACAAAAACCAAATTAGAAGCAGTACGCTTAGTATAAGTTTTACTTCACCTAAATACTTCTCGATCGCGTTTACGTAAATAAATCAATTCTATGGAAACATGGAAGCGCGCGCGCGGAGACGCTGTCCGTGTTTCCCTAGTAATTGATTTTTTTACGAAAACGCGATCGAGAAGTATTTCGTGAAGTAAAAACTTATACTAAGCATACAGTATGCTTAGTATAAGTTTTACTTCACCAAAATACTTCTCGATCGCGTTTACGTAAAAATTTCAATTCTATGGAAACATAGACGCGCGCGCGCGGAGGCGCTGTCCATGTTTCCCTAGTAATTGAATTTTTTACGTAAACGCGATCGAGAAGTATTTTGGTGAAGTAAAACTTATACTAAGCGTTCTGGAAGTAAATATGTATGGCAACACTTGATCGGCTTAATCGCATTTGAACTTTTAAACCGTAACAAATTAAGCCAAGATTTGTTATGGCTATTGCAGTGAATCATCAACAATTTCAATAATACTGATACTGTAATGCATCACATAACCTTCGAACAAAAACAAAAAAAAAACTTAAAAACAATAAAACATTCTTTTGACCTAAAGTTGGGTGGGAACACAGCCCGGCCTTGTGAAAACCCGTAAGTTGTAAAAAAAAAAGAAAAGAAAAAAAATTAACTACCGCCGTTTGCTTGAAAATGAAAAAAAAAAAAATACATATTAACAGTAACAAACGAACAAACAAAGAGTCAATCTGCCAGTCTCAGATGCGCCTAATTTACTTGTCACCCATGAGTGCTAGCCCAGCCTGAAGTTTTGTTGGAGCGAGGTAAGTACAAACATATGTATTGTAACTAGGATGCAATTAGTGCGAGAAAGTGTCTTTTACATTTCAATTTAAAATTATGTCTTGACTTTAGAGCACGGATCGGTGGAGGCAGATCATTCCAACACTTCGTGGCCGCGTATCGGAAACTACCGCGAAATGAAGCAGAGTGGTGCGGAGGGAAAATGAGCTGAAGGTACCTCTCCGGCCGGACTTCCGCAGACCTGGCGTGTCGCGGCCAGGTCAGCCTACCATACAGGTACGAGGGTTGCTGTTGGTTTACAATACCGAACATAAGGGTGGCCATGTGCAACTTTCGACGCGAGGACATATTCAAAATACGATTCTGATTAATGTACGGACTTACGTGGGCGCGGGGAGGAATAACGAAACAGAAACGCGCGCACGCATTTTGAACGCGTTGTATTACGCGCTGTGTGCGCGCCAGAAGGCGCGGGCCATATACGATGTCTCCGTAGTTCAACTTTGACAGTACCAAAGCATCGCATAGTCTAATCCTAAGCTCAACGTCGAGAAATTCACGAATTTTATATAACAACTTAAGCCTGTAAAAGCAATTACGTACAGTGTTGTGCAAGTGCGATTCAAACCTTAATTCCCCGTCCACGAGCAAGCCCAGGTTGCGGGCTTCAAGCACACGTTCCAGAGGCTCATTATCAATGTGAACCTCAAAGTTAACTTTAGATAATTTATCTATCTGCTGTTTCGAACCAAGCACTAGGTATTTTGATTTGTTGGGGTTTAAGACCAAGGAATTACGATGCGACCAGGTGTTAATTCTCTCGAGATCCTCGTTCAGCTTGTTGATCTGAACACACGTTTCCATCATTACATGAGATATATACCTGCAGGTCATCCGCATAAATATGGTAGCTACAATTTCTAATAACCTGCGTAATATCACTGGTGTAAATTATAAATAATACCGGCGCCAGGATGGATCCTTGCGGAGTGCCCCTATGTACCGAGCACACCTCAGATAACGCGCGTTCACCATTCGGTCTACACAGTTCAACTATCTGACTGCGGTTATTTAGGTAACTAGAAAACCAGTTTACGGTTCCATTATCGAATCCATAGTATGATAATTTTGACAATAGTAAAGAAATATTTATAGTATCGAAAGCCCTTGAAAAGTCGAGTAAAGTAAGAATTGTACCTTGTCCTTTGTCTTGCGCCGACAATATATTATCTGTTACGTCTAGTAGTGCGGTAGTAGTACCTCGGTTTTTGCGAAAACCAGACTGCACAGCAGGCAGGATATTGTGAAATTCAAGATAGTGTGACATTTGTTCACAAACGACTTTCTCTAAGACCTTTGAAAAACATGGCAATAAACTAATTGGGCGAAGGTCTTTAATATTTACAGGGTCTGGAATTTTAGGAATAGGTCGTACTAAAGCTGTTTTCCAGCAGTCAGGAAAAGAATTAGAGGTAATTGACATATTTATTATGGAAGTTATAACTGACAAGGTACGGGGCAGCGTTAGCATTAACATGTCCAAGGAAATTTCATCTGTACCCTGAGCATTTGATTTAAAAGTTTTTATAATTTTGAAAACATGAGATTCCGTAACTGGTTTAAGACTAAATTTACTTTGGCTATATCGATGGAATTCGTAAAAAAGGTTAGGTCACTAATTAATACATGGTTACTACCGGGAAGGTCAAGGAAATGTCGACTGATTTTATTGGGGTCATTGAAATGCGCAGGTAATTCCCCTTTTGTGCGGCTGTCAGAAATAACATTGCTTTTAAGATTTTTCCACAGGGTTTTAGCATCATTAATATTGCAATTAATTTTTTGTTTAAAATAGGCACGTTTTTCACTGTGTATGGCCGATACCACGATATGCTTAAGGTCTTTGTAATATTTCCTATGAGCAGGAGAGCCCGTCCTCCGATACCTGTCGTGAGCCTCGTTACGCAAACGCATCATCTGCTTCACGGCTTTTGTACATCGTCATTCATTTATTATAGCAAATACATAACAGATAGCTTTAGTCATTAAACTCACAAAGCTATTAAATCTTCTAATATATAAAAATCTCGTGTCTCGGTGTTTGTTATCGAACTCCTCCGAAACGGTTTTACCGATTTTTATGAAACTCTCTTCTCTGTACTCGGTAGGTCTGAGAATACCTAGGTCGTAGGCTGTTTCTTTATACCCCTATTCTTCGCGGACGGAGTAGCGTGCAACAGCTAGTATTCCTATAAGTTTTGCGGAAAACAGATTTTTTTAATTGGCATCACTCGAAAATGAATATCTGTAAACATTTTTTGGTTGTGTTATATGTAAAGATGTCACTTGAACAACCGAGGAC